>RJWM01001765.1:0-55706 GCA_004363535.1 Dasyprocta punctata
TTGTCCTCATGAGTATACCTCCCCATGTACATAATTCAGAAGACTTTGCAACCGGTCCATAATGGAATTTGGAGAAAATTGGAGATGCTCTCTAGAGAAGCTCCGTAATGCTGTGAACCTAACTTGATAGGGGTGTTTGGCTTGAGCTCAGAAGGTTGAAATCCTGAAAGAAATGGCCAGGCTCAGGAGATTTCAGTAAGGAAAAAGGTATTCCATTAGAAAATGAATTTGAGGCCATGTGTTTTATGTTTTGGCAGTCGATTTGCCGACATTTTGCCTATATCCTTTTGCAGGAGACTGAGACTAAGTCAAGGATAATAGACTAATTGATCTATAAGAATAAGAGATCAAAGTCTTATTGGAGGAAAATGAAGTAGTGTTTCAGGCAACTGAGTTAGACAGAAATATTATAGGCAGTGAGACAGGGCTAGGCCCTCAAAGGAGCTGGTACAGAGGACCAGATATCTTGTGACCTTGGAAGAGATACACACCTCTTGCTGTGGGCCAGATCTCAAGACAAAAGGTAAAACAAATGCAACCACACCCTAAGTATAAGAATTAGGGATTAGGGATGGAACATCTTGAGAAACCAGGAATTACCATCCCAATCCCCTAATCCATAAGAATGCTCGCTTACTATGTAACTCGCTTCCCCATTTGTCCTTGATTTGGTCAATCTTACCTAAACAATTAATCTTATTGGTTGACCACAGTTCTGTCCCACCTCAAGTTCATCTGCCTTGTGAGTTCCCAGTTTTCCCCATCATGGTTTTACTCTATAAAAATCACTAGAAAAGACAGAGTCATTGGGAACCCACTCGGGCCCCCTCTGTTTCTCTCTCAGACAGAAGCATTCTTTCTCTCAATAAATATATTCTGCTCTTACCCTCCATTGTTCTTAAAATTCATTTTTCGATTTTAGAGAACATGAACTCGTGCCAGACATATAGTAAGTTGGGAGTTTCATTCCCCTATATCATTTGGAGGTCTGGGATCATTTTTCCTATATTAGTAGTATGAAAAAAAATAAAGATAGGTGGAAAAACTGGTCATAAGAAAACCCCTAAATTTAGAATTATACATTTAAGAAAAATGACCATCATTCAACTTTAAAATGATTTTCCTTTCCAGGAAGGTCACTAAAATTGTTAAATTTTAAAGATAAAAAAGTTTGTAAATTGAAAGTCTGTGTTTTTCACTTGTAAATCAGCTTTTCAGCTGTACCTTTCCACACACGGAAAGTGTAACTACTTTCCTATTGGTATAGGAAAACGCTCTTGGTGGGAGACCTCCAAATGATATGGGGAATGAAACTCCCAACCTACTATATGTCCAGCGTGAGTTCGTGTTCTCTAAAAATCGAAGAATGAATTTTAGGAACAATGGAGGGTAAAAGCAGAAGATATTTACTGAGAGAAAGCTTCTGTCTGAGGGACAGAAGGGGGGCCCGAGTGGGTTGCCCGAGACTCTGTCTTTTCCGGTGACTTTTATAGAGCAAAACCCTGATGGGGAAAACTGGGAACTCGCAAGGCAGATGGGCTTGAGGTGGGACAAAACTGTAATCAACCAATAAGATTGATTGTTTAGGTAAGATTCTTACAGATTAGAGGATTGGGATAGTAATTCTTAGCTTCTCAAGATGATCTATCCCTAATCCCTAATGCTTATACTTAGGGTGTGGTTGTATTTGTTTTGTCTTCTGTCTTGAGATCTGGCCCACAGCAAGAGGTATGTATCTCTTCCAAGGTCACAAGATTATCTGGTACTCTGTGCCTGCTCCACTGAGGGCCTAGCCCTGCCTATACTATTTCTAACTCAGTTGCCTATAACACTATGAGATGGCCCTTTTGCCTATGAGAGAACATCACCATTCACCTATGGAAATGGCCATCATATTTCACCTGTAAATTAAATTTGATTCACAAATTATATGCTTGCACTTCTGAATTTCGAGATTGCCACTCTGCCAAACACACAAATATATATAGCTCCAGACTATAGGCACCTCTGACTTTTGGGGATCAACACTATATTCTCTTTCAGTGTGCACTTTTATAATCCAGTCTAATTAACCTCTTCATGTCTCTGATTGATTCATCTTTAAGAAAGTCAGCAAAACTACAACTATATTTAGTCCCTGATTGATTAACATGCTTGAAAAATGTACCTCATCCCCATTTTGGGGAGCTTCCTCAGATCTTGACGTAGGGAAACTAAACTCCCGACCTACTATATGTCCAGTATGAGTTCATGTTCTCTAAAATCGAAGAATGAATTTTACTAACAATGGAGGTTAAGAACAGAAATATTTATTGAGAAAAGGAAAGCTTCTGTTTGAGGGATACATGAGGGGTCCCAAGTGGGTTGCCAAAGATTGTCTTTTTTAGGGACTTTTATAGAGTAAAACCATGATGGGGAAAACTGGGAATTTGCAAAGCAGATGGGCATGAGTTGGGACAGAACTGTGTCAACCAATAAGATTAATTGTTTAGGTAAAATTAACCAAATCAGGGACAAATAGGGAAGCCAGTCAGGTAGCAAACCAGCTTCTTATGGATCAGTGACTCTTTCTGTAGAAGATTGGGATGGTAACTCCCGGCTTCTCAAGATGATCCATACCTAAGCCCTGAGGTTTATACTTAGGGTGTGGCTGCATTTGTTTTGGTTTCTGTTTTGAGATCTGACCCACAGCAAGAAGCATGTGTCTCTTCCAAGACATCTGGTCCTCTGTGCTTGTTTCCTTGAGGGCCTAGCCCTGTCTCACTGTCTATATTTCTATCTAATTCAGCTGCCTATAACAATCTCATCCCACAAGAAAACCCACAGTGCTTTTTGTCATCTCAATCCAGTAGAAATGGACATTATCAAAAGCGTTCTTAGTGAAGATGCAGAGGTCATGTAACCTTTGCATATTTATGGAAGAAATGTAAATTAGTATAGTTGTTATGGAAAACCATATTCAAATTTGAAATTGCACAATTGAGAACAAAGAGACATGTGCCCTCCAGCATTAGATTGGTTTTTACCTCTCATCATGATTACTCAGGCTTCCTCTGCAGAGATGACAGGTAGCAATGACTGTCAGGCCAGAGGGAGGAGGCAGAGTACCCCAAGGTCCTTTAATCCTGATGACCAACTGATATCATGTGACTGAACTCTGGGGTCTTCGCCTCAGAAGCAGTTCAACCTCCAGTGGTCACCTCTGCAGTTAGGGCCTGGCTTAGGGGGCCATTTAAGGCAGTCCATCATAAGGTGGCCTGGATTTCCACAGTAGTAGCAGCTGAGTCTAGTCATTGAGATCTTCTTGGAGCCCTGAGAATCAGACTAAAAGTCTATTTCTTTTAAGGCCACAACAAAGGCAGCCACTTTTTGTCTTCTTGCTTTTTCTCTTTGGCTATCTCCCAGTCCTTATTATAGAATACTAAGGAGGCAGTTTTAACTAAAGTATCAAGTGAACTAGCTGGAGCAAAAGCTATCTTTTGTAACTTTTTCTAATATCTGGGGTTGACTGGGTGGTCTTCCTTCCAGGCATCATACCTCAGTCACCAAAAATATCTTGTTTAAACTATAACTGGAATAAGTTTTTCTTCACTCATTCCTTTTAAGTGTGCTTAAAAGCCCAGCTCCCTTCCTGCAGAGGGTTCATCCTGTCTAAATGCTATAATATATAAATATATATATATATATATATATATATATACATATATATATATATATATATATATATATCTCCAAGTTGCCAGCTAATCAAAATGATGCTGAGACTGGTTTTTAGAAATACAGTACATATTGTTGTTCATGTACAAAAACTTAAAAGAGAGTTTTTCATTGGTCAAAATAATGTATTAACCTGGTTCTTCATATGTCATAAAAAATCTAGAGATTATTATAGCTAAAGTTAGAAATATTTATAACAATATCAGAATCCATCAGTAAAAGGAACAAGAACCAGTGAGTTACAATTTTTATCCTTTAAAAACAGTTTCTAAAACTTAAGTGTCAGCTCTGATGCTCATGCTTTGATCACACATGCCTTTGTATACATACTTTGATTATACATGCTTTGATTGAAATTTGTTCTTGCCTAAGGTTCCCAAACCCCAAGTAATCATGCAGATAAACCCAATAACACATATGCTAGATTCCTTTTAGATTCTTTTTACTGGGATCCATCAGATCTTATCCTGAGAAAAAGTTACATACACACAGGAGACCTTAACTAATTATACTCAACAGGCCTTAAATGACACTGCAGTTGGTCTCTCCTAAATAAAGAAGTAAAATTAATGAGACAGGCCATCCTTCCATATTGGATGGCATTAGATGTTCTAACTGCAGAACAGTGGGTACTTGTGCAATTGTAAAAACTGAATGTTTGTACATTCCTGATCCTTCTACTAATATCTCAATAGCTATTCAAGATATTAGATGACAAATCAATAACATGTCAGACTCTAAAATTCACTGGACCTTATGCTTATCCTCCTTATGGGAAGCCATGACTAGTTCCTCTTGCTGGAAATCTTTGTTAAATGTACCCATAATTATCCAGTTGATTCTATTATTGGGCCCATGCATACTTGTTTCTTTGGCTTTGTCTCCTCCAATCTTAAAGTTGTATGACTAGCCAAGATGCAGATGACTTGAGGGCCCTTAGATAGACCTTCTGTAGAATATCTCTGACTGTTGATCAACTATGACCCCCTTAAGCCTGAACAAGCCAGATCAGTCATTGCCCATTTCTCCCTCATGGGAGTTCGGGGTACTTCAGAGGGGAGAGTGTTATAGGCAGCTGAGTTAGATAGAAATATTATAGGAAGTCGGACAGGACTGGGCCTTCAAAGGAGCCAGTGCAAAAGACTAGATATCTTGCAACCTTGGAGGAGATAGACACCTTTGCTGCAGGTCAGATCTCAAGACAAAAGGCAAACAAATGCAACCACTCGCTAAGTATAAACATCTGAGATTGATATTCTAAATAGGTATCAATCACTTTGAGGAAGCCAGAAGAGCCATTATCCCAACCCCTTACTAGAAAAGACCCTATTCCGAATTCATACCCACTTGCTGCCTGACTCTTTCCCCCCATTTGATCCTGATTTAATCAAGTTTACCTGAGCAATTACACTCATGATCTTATTGACCGTAGTTGACCATAGTTTTGCCTCAACTCATGCCCACCTGCCTTGTGAGTTCCTCCATTTTTCCCCCATTGGACCCACTTCACCTCATGATTTTGCTCTAAAAAAGTCCTTAGTAAAGACAGAGTCTTTGACAACCCACTTGGGACACCTTCTGTCTCTCTCAGGCAAAAGATTTCTCTCAAAATATATATTCTGCTGTTAATCACCATTGTTCCTAAAATTCGTTCTTCAATTTTAGAGAACATGAACTCATACTGGACATCAGACATCTAGAAGGTTGGGAGTTTCTTTCCCTATATCACTTTCTTATCTTTCCTCTCTCTCTCTCTCTCTCTCTCTCTCTCTCTCTCTCTCTCTTGCTCTCACTCTCTCGCTCTCTCTCTTTCTGTGTGCGTGTGTGTGTGTGTGTGTGTGTGTGTGTGTGTGTGTAATACTGGGAATCAAACCCCAGGCTTTTTCACTCAGCTACAACCCTGGCCCTTAGTTTTTATTTTGAGACAAGTTCTCAGTAAGTCACTAAGTTGACTAGGCTGAGTTCTAACTTATGGTCCTCCTGCTTCAGTCTCCTGGAGTGCTAGAATTGCAGGCATATGACACAATTTAGGTCCAAAACTGAAATTTTCTAAGGCTGAATACATATGCACCACTGATTTCTATGTATATACTGACAAAAATAAATACAAATGATCTCAAAAAAAATTGAAGTTGCAATAAAGAAAGACAAAACAGAATTACTGTAATCTAGCAATCATACTAGTAGGCATATACCTAAAGGAAACAAAATCAGGATGTTAAAGAACACTTACCCTCCCAAGACAAGAACTGGCAAGACTATGTACAGTGGCCAAGAAATGAAAACAACTTAAGTGTCTATCAACTGATGAAGGTGTAATGAATACATGGTACATATGTATGATGCAGTAAAATCCAGCAAAAAGAAAAAAAAAAGAACTAAATCCTGTGACTTGTGACAACATTGATGAACTATAGATCATTACATTAAGTGAAATAAACCAGACAGAGAAAGACAAGCACTGCATATTGAATCTGAGAGGGTCAATCTTACTAAAATTGAGAGCAGAATGGTAGTCACTACAGGCTGGGGGATGAGGGAGAGGTTTGGGTACAAGTAAAGTTATAATTAGATAAGAGTAAGACATTCTGGTGTTTTATTGTGCAGTAGGCTGACCACAGATTACCATAGTATCTAGTAGAAAGGATTCTGAAGTTTTTAACTTTAACTGTGATAAATGTTTGGAAAGAGGTAGATATTTATCCTGATCTAATCATTACACAAAGTTTCGATGTATTGAAACATCCCATGGCATCCTATAAATATGTAAAATTTTTGTATTTTTATAAATCTGTTGAAAAAAATAGACACTAAAATTTAAAAATGTATATGGCATAAAGTTATCTCTAGAACCATCATTTGGATATAATGTTGCAATTTGAGACAAGCGAACTTTCCAGGAAAGAAATAGTTTTTAATCTGCAGTATTTCATTCTCACTGCATTATTTTTAAGACGTGGCTACTTTCGTGCTTTTCCTTTCAATGATGCTGTATAAATATATTCCATACATTAATACATTTAAGATCAACTATTTGAATGGACTTTTGGTGACTATATTTAATTGTGAGAAATATATTTGATTTAAAATACCTTAATCATTTTCATTTTTAAGTCAAATACTTTTATTTAATTATCTAATGGAGAAAATGATATGATATAGGAAGCTTTTAACATTTTACATTATTCTCAAATGTAATTTCTTAGATATAGTCAAAACTCAAATACATTTATAAAAAGAATGTGATAATTTAAAGTATTTAGCAATATAAACCTGCATTACTAATGTCTTTCAATAGACAGTGGTCTTTAAATGCACTTATCTCATATATTTTAAAATATGATAATGTATTTTCTCATGTTTTTTTCAAAACATATAACTTCTCAAATAAGTTTTCATTGTAAGAATCATGCACATAATAGAACAGTTAACCCATGTTTATTTAAATACAAAATTGCTAGTATCTAGAGGAGGTGTGCTGAATCAACTGTATTGTGTGGAATATTGCAGCATGTTCACAGTAGAAGGTTGCACCATTTCTTCTTCATGATAATACAAGCCTTTATATTTTTAAAGAGAATTCTCAGAGCATTAAACAAAGTAGAAACTCTTATTATTCCAGAAGTAAGGTGGAATAAATATGATGACTCTTACTTCAATAAAAGGCAATTTTTATTCCAAACAGTGGATACATTTTTATTAGGCACTCTACATTTTTATGGTAATTGCCACTACAGTTTATGCATGAAAATCTGAACTATGGACTAATATAAGTTTCATTATTTTCTATAGAAAAGTCAGGTAAGGTAAGGGCATCTCATCTCAGAGACTGATACAAGGTTTGATTTAGTTTTCTCACAATATACTATAGATACACTTAAAAGTACAAAGTTTATGAAAATTCAAAATTTAGACTATTTTCTTTATTAGTCACAGGTATGTGGATTCATCATATTTTGTGCCTTTAAAATTCCATCATAGTTTTTACATCACTTTAAAGTTTTTATTTCTTGCTATTTCTAAGATTCTAGTTAAATTTTTTATGCTTATATCTGCTGCTATTTCCAGGCAACTTTCTTTAAAATATATTTTCCATTTAAGGCAATTACATTTCCTTGCAACAATCTTTGCTTGGCCCCCGAAATATGCCACGCTTCATTCATGACAGGAAGAACTAGATGGCATTTGATAAAAGTCTTGTTTTGTTCATTGATTGATTAGGCCATCTTTTAAAATTACATATTAGTCATTAAATAGCTAGTCTTCCTCAGTTACTACATTTTTAATTGTAACACACTGTATGTTACCCTTAAGAGACATTTCAGCACTTTGGTGATGGATTCATTTACTTTCAAATCTGTTACTGCTGTTGCCATTGAGGAGCATAAAGAGGGAGAGTGAGGTGATGAGTGGCGAGGGTTTGGGCTGCAGCAGAAGGTTATGCTATTGTTTATATTTCGTAGTAGAGAGTATGTGCTTTAATGTAAACTCAATAACTAGGCTTGGAGACTGTAATGATAGTAAATAACATAATTCAAGTTGTGCTTTCAAAGTCACTTTAAAAGAAGGAATAAAGCATTTGGAGCATATGATAAAAACCCAGATGGAGGAAGTAGGGAAGCATTATCCAAAGTCAGTATATTAGATGAGGGAAGAGCTGAGTCCCAAAACTTAGAAAGCGTAGTTGCTTGGGGACAAGGTAAGTATGTGTACACCAACAGAGCTATAAAAACACAGGGAGATGTTTTAAAAGCAACAGTAAAGAAAATTTAAATTACTGACTAGGTGACATTCTTAGAAAACTATAAATTAAAAATAAAACCCTTAAAATGTTGAGAAAAATGTTATCAATCTATAATCTTATTACTCTGAGGAATCATTTGATTTAAGCACCCAACATTTCCAGAAAAATGCATGATTTAAGATTTAAGATAAACAAACTACAAGAACTACAGATGACGACATTTCAATGGGAACAATATTGAATCCAGATAGGAAAAATATGATGTAATAAAGACTTTGGGAAAAACAAATTACTCAATATTGCCATACTTTAAAAGCTTATCAGTCTGGAGGTGGATATAATCAAATATGAAAATTAGGAGGAAGTGAATTTTGCCTTCCTCCTAATTGTTGATATAGTCATTTTGTGCCTCCATTTCACACCATATTTCCAAATGAATTGAGTCTAAAATACCCTAAGACAGTAGCGGCGAACCTATGGCATGCATGCCACAGCAGGCAGGCTGCACCCTCTCTGAAGGAGACAGCCGACTTGTCCCCACAGGTGAGCACTGGGTATCAGATTTGTCTTTCTTTCTTTTTTCTTTCTTTCTTTCTTTCTTTCTTTCTTTCTTTCTTTCTTTCTTTCTTTCTTTCTTTCTTTTCCCTTAAACCTCAGTATTCAGGTTTACTGTACTGTTGCTCTAAATTAGAGGGTTTTGGGTTGCAGTTTGTGCAATCGGTATCTACAAGGTTTGCATCACTGCCCTAAGATAAAAGCACAGTGGATAAGTTTCAGGAAAATGCAGCAGTATTAGAGATTTGCTGGACATTCTAGGGAAGTATGTACTCTTTATGATAACATCCTCTCAAGGACATTATATTTTTGGGAGCATTTCTTTTTTAAAAAAGTGCAGTGTGAATAGCAATATGGAGCAGAAAAGGAAAGCACTGTTTCCAGGCAGAGACTGATAGTTTATTTTATTTTATTTTATTTTATTTTGTTTTTGGTACCAAGAATCAAACTCATGACCCCGCTCCTGGCAGGCAGAGACCATGCCATTGAGGTATATCCCTGGGTCTTGAGATTGATGTTTTAAACTTAGAGCTACATTCAATATATTCAGTAGTCATAATTTTGTTTTTGCTTTATTTGTATTTTTCTGGTAATGCAGCAAAAACAATATTTAATGAAAGCAACATTTGCTATAGTTACTGTCCTCAAATAAAAACAAATTTACTTAAGAATTAAAAATAAAACATTCCTTTTAATTTGTGGGTTTAAAACGTTCACATTAACTTTTTGGATATAAATACATTGAATTTTTATGGCATTCACTAATTAATAGCTAGAATATAATTTTCATCTGTGTTTGTCAAGATTAAAATTTAATATTTAAAATTATCACTAAGTGTATTCAAAGTCTGCAAACATCTGATACAGCAGGTATGTCATTAAAGACCCTGAATGACTAAGTGAACTTCCCAAAGTTAAACACTTAGAACAACAACTGCTCATGGACTGAATTCAAGATCCTTTCATTTCTGTGCTCAAGTAAACAGCACATGCACTGAATATTTTTTTTATTTCTGAGCCTGTGATCTTAGTTCAGTATGTTAGAAAATATTGATATTTATGTAAAATATGAATACAAAATTGTATTCATTTATATTAAGAATTCTTGAATGTCTTGAAAAAAATTTAAAATTTCATACTATAAGTATATTTTCAAATATATAGTGTGAAAACATTCAGTAATTTTGACAACACAAAAGACAGTAACATCTTTGTATATAGTTTGATAATTCATACTTGAGTATAAGATGACACTGTTGTAAATTATACTTTTTTGTTTTCCTACAAGGTTATTGCAAATTATACATCTTCTTTCAAGAGTATAATAATGTCATGTGGACATAGTGTCTTGAGTGACAATATATTGGTTAACTTTATTGCATTAAAATTTTTAAACTTTGCCTCAAGAGCTTGTCAATAAAATGAAAAACCAAACTTCTGAGTAGGAAAAAAATTCCCAAAATGCTTACTTGTGGAAGTATCAGTGTATTAAGTATATTTTAAAATTTTGAAAATCAAAATCAGAGAAGTATAGCAATTGGACACAAAATTTGAAGTAATGATTCACTAAAGATACACATATTATAAAAAGCATATGAAATGATAGCCATCACTAGTCATTAAATAAATGGATATATTAAAAACAAAGTTCTAACATGCTCTCAAAATGGTTAGTCAAATATTTTGAAAATCTAAGTATTTGTGAGAATATAGAATAACTTCCTGGTTCCCTCCTGTATAGGAACATGAAATTGAATGTGTGCCTTGCAAAAATGTCCTTTTCTCATAAAGTTAACGTTTATTTACTATGTTACTCTCTATTTTTACTTTAGTTATTTACCCAACAGACATAAACATATAAATATATGTGTATGTACAAAATAGCCTGTATTTGGATATACAATAGCTTTATTCAAAATTGTACTGGAAAAAAACCTTAAATATTCTTAAACCACCAAATATAATAAAATCAGACAAATTGAACATCTATTTCAAAGATAACAAAATATATATTATGGTAGCCATTATTGATTTCCTATTATCTTATTTTGAAGCTCTGTATTGCTTTCATTGTTTTGTTTTTATTGGTTTTATTCTGTACTATTTTGTTTGATTTTATTATGCCTGATGGTATGGGCAGTTATATTGAAGATAACAAGAGACATTATGTTAGCCATTATTGATTTCCTTTCATCTTTTTTTGAAGTCATGTACCATGTTCGTTGTTTTGTTTTGCTTGACTCTATTCTGTTTTATTTCATTTGGTTTTATTCTCTTCAAAATAAAGTGTATCTCTTGTAGACAAAAAAAAATCTTAAACTGACAAACATAGTTTATTATATTCATTTATGTAATAGAATTTACTAGAAAGTGATAAGAGAAACCAAAATACTGATAATTTTGAGGACACTTCATAATTAGCAAAAGAAACTTATCAAGAAATGCCATTGTGGTAAGATTTCACTCCAATGGTATTCCGGTAAAGGCAGAGTTATAAGAGAAAAAAATGGTTGACCCAGTGTGGATTGGAGGAAGGAGACTGATTTTATAAAGTCACCAGGGAAATATTTGTGAAAATGTTGCTGCATAACTATGCGTTTGCCGAAGAGTTAAACTCCAAAGTGATGGAATTAACAATATGTGAAGGATATTTCAACAATCTTTTCAAGAATCAAACTTGACTCAGAAAGACTTGCATCATATTTAAAATCTAATTTAACATATAGTTATTTCTAACAGCCTTCCCATCATGTCTCTAACACACCACAATAAAACTCAGTGTTTAAAAATCACGTTTCTTCTGATATAGTATAAGACATTTACCATATAAAGTAGATTTCCTTCTCAATTATCAGGTTTTTAGCCACATAAATACATACACTTTAAACTACACAAAATAAAATAAAAGTCAATTTACATTTAGGTTAACATCTAAGAAGCAATCTGCATGCCCTGTCCTTCCAGACACAGGTGGGTGCAGTAATGATTCGTCACCAACTTCCCTCTCGGCCCTGTTTTCTCCTCTGAAGTAACACATACTTGGCCAAAGATGAAAACTGTCACCAGTCTCCCAGCTGCTGAGTTTAATCTTTTTTTATAAGTTTAATATATTTAATCACCTGCCAAATATAAAATAGTGCTTTTTCTACTTTCATTCCATCCTAATCTGTCCTCACCTTTTTCTTGTAATTAGTGTTGAGCTGCACCTAATTTTATGTGTAATGCCCATTAAGGATTTAGATTACATCTGGCACCAAATATGGCCTCAAAAACTAGGTATCACCGTGATAATTGTTGTTATTTTTTATCCTCATAAAAGAGTTTTATGCATAAAATGGAAGCTATTTTATTTTTCCTTTAGGAATTTATTTTGCAATCCATTAAGTTTTTATGGAAGATACTACTCACAGTGTATTTCTAGGCATGTTTTAAAATATTTCCACTATTTTCTGTTTTGAGCATTTTATACATTAGTTATTTAGTATTAATATTGAAAAAAGTATTAAAAGTTTACGCTATGCCAGATGTTATGCTCTGTGTTTGAGATTTGATAATATATAAAGACAAATATGTCCCTTGTGCTATACTCTTTATATTATAATGGATAAAATCGCTGATTTTTATTTAGAAAAACATGCTACCACTGTATTTTATTAAGTCAAGTAGAAATTAGATCATGACAGCAAACTTCAAAAGAGAGCAATATTCTTTTCTCATAGAAGTTCAAGGCCTTAAAAGAAAGTAATATAAGAAAATGCACACATTCAGGTTTTGCATATATACTCCATAGTCATATTAGTATTATAATGTTTCTGCTCCTTGAATTAATGTAATTATGGAACAAGATTATTTATGTTTTCTAACTCATAGAGGAAGCACAAACTTGCTATTGCCTTTCCTGAGTATTTTACTGAGATCCATTTTATTTTGGTTCAATTTTAAAATCAAAACATACATTTTTGGTTTTCAATAATTGCAAATTTGAAGGTTTGTCACTTTTAAGGCAGTATATGTCCTGGTTACAGCATTTATGACTACTAAGATGGTCTGTGTGCGTTGGTGAATATGTTTTCTTGTTAGACCTCATGGATAACTCTGGTAATCTTCACAGATCACAGGGAGGTGAACACAAAATAATTGAATATGAAGATAAAATTTGATTAACTGAGCAAAAAATGTCAAGAAACTATAGAAAGACCTAATTTTGAAAGTATTAAAAGTTCAGTTCTCATAAGTGTTCCTATCCCCAGTGACAGTACTTGACCTTCTGACATGCCAGGAGCCAGAGGGGCTTTATTTCTTAGGTGAGTGTCTGAAATGATCTATTGGAATTGCATTTCCTGAAAAGGTCTCTCTTTCACCAAAAATTATGATGATTCTTGTTCCAACTGGTGCCATCTCAGCCTATTAAGCATTGAAGTTACCACATCTCGCTGTGTTTTTGAAATTGTTCATTCTTAGGTGGTTCATCTTTCTGATCATAAGAGCAGTCATGAATGAGCAGTAAAAACTTCCAGTTCACTTATGGAGCTAGGCAAGCAGGAAGAAGAGTAAGGAGAACATCCGCCTCCAAAGAACAAAAATCGATGGAGGACATGGATGCTCACAACGGACAAAACAAACTAAAAAAGCAAACAAACAAACAAAATGAATAAATTTCAACAATAAGCAAAAATAGGCATTGGTGAATAAACTTTTTCTTCAAATTCAGATTTAATGAATGAGGAACTATGAATTCTAATTGAAGAGCTAAATAATTGAGAGTAAATAGTAAACAAAAAATTATAACACTCTGAAGCTTAATTAATACAGCTATAGTAGAAATACTAATAAAATTTAGAGAGAATTCTTTTAGTGGTAAGCAAAATTTCAATAGTGTAAGAACATACAATATCTTTAACTTTTTAATTGAAGGAAAACATACTCTGTGTTCTCTAACAAGGTTTATGTGCTATTTATGTTGCACAAGTTGGATTTTTTTCATGTAAGAGCCTGATAAATATTTGATGTGAGAAGCTAGATTTGACCATTGCTTATCACTGCCTTATTGGAATTACAATCTCAAAAGACAGAAAAAGGTTGGAAGTATGTGGGAAAATATTCTTGGCTGAAGTATTATTTTGAATAAACTGCTGAAAGAGCAAATCAAAAAATATGAGTATCATTGACCCAGAACTTTTATGTTTGGGGATTTAATCCATTATAAGAATGGAGGAAACAATTGTACATGATGACATAAATAGACATGTACAAAAGTTTTAGAGAAGAAGATACCAAAATAAAATAAATGTCCATTAATCAAGGCATAGTTCCTGAAATGATGGTATAATAGAAAAAGAAAATAGAATATTAGGCATTAACCATTCCACAAATAAATGAACCAAAAATACAACTTTGACAATGCCTGTCAAAAAGGTACTGTACCCATCTGAAGAAACATTTATTCAGAGCAAAATATTTAAAAAGATAATCAAAAGCACAATGAACTTGGAATTCTTTTTTTAAAAAAGGTAATTTAAAAGCATATAGGCAAAAAATTCTGATAATTGATAATACCAAAAAAGGATGCCGTATTGTTCTTTATAATAATAAATACACAGTCTCCTTGATTTATAGGTAGAATTATATCTCCATAAACTTATTCACTGTAAACTGAAAATATCTAAATCAAAAATGCACTTTATATACCAAACCTAATAAACATGATAACATGGAAACAGACTGTGTTGTAAAGTACTCTTTGTTTAACCTGGAATAAGAGAAAACTTGCAGCTAGGGTGAGTTCTTACTACCTAGCACAGCAAGGCTGCATTGTGCATCTTGCTAGTCCAGGGAAAGTCCAAATATTAAAATTCAAAGTATGGATGTTATTGAGTGTGTTAAACTTTGGCTTCATCATAAAGTTGAAAAATTGTTAAGTTCATTAAAGGCAGAAATTGTCTGCAGTGTCATACAAAACCACAGTTATACCTTAAGGCCTCCTTTGCATTTGAACTTAAAAAATAGAATCTGAAATATTATGTACATTTCATGTGTAAATTCAAAAGGACACAGCATAAGTGCTTGCAGAACTGGGGCGAGGATCCTTAAAAGACTGCACATGCTCTGAATAAGATTTAATGCAAGACACGGAAACTTACAAGATTGGGCTACAATGGCAGATTCAAATGTAAAACAGCAAAAGATCTGTCTGCTTAGAGATCCGAAGGACCCAGAACCCTGGGGACCATAGCAACACCTGTACAAGTCCGCTCAGGATTCTGAAGGATCTATGACGGAAGACGGAGTGGTCTACGCCAGGAGATGACATCCAAGGTGAAGGTGAAGACCGGTGCTCCTCCAAAGTGAAGGGTCCAAGCTCCTCCAAGGAAAGTCAGTCACAATGAAGCTCTTCCAAGGAAAATTAGCTGAAATCTTTCTCTTCAGTTATTTTTATACCGTTCGGGCAATGTCCTCTTTAAAGTGGGATTTCTGGCCTAGAACCACGCCGACTCAATTTAGCTGGGTGCTCCCCACTCAAGTTAATCAATTAATCACCACAGGCAGGATTCTTTGTTTCAGGAACATAAGTACAATTTAACTTTAAGTATTGATTCTATATATTAGCTCAATTTGTAGCTCAAGAAAATTGTATTGCAGGAGGTCTAAATATAATCTCACAATATTCATATCTGATATTTTTGTTTATAAAATATCATAGCAGTGAAAGTAAGCAAACCAATATTTTCCTTACAGTAAATTCTAAAACAACCCATAAAAATAAGCATTCCTTTAACTGTTTAATACATACAAAATATTCAAAAATACAAGAAATGTTCAAATATCTGAAACAGTAATTGCAAAGTACATGAAGCATACAGGATTGGAACCTATAAAGAGAACATCAAAGTCATTCAAGCAGAGAAGTCAGGTTAGCAGTGACGTTCATGCAATATGGTTGACAGTTTAGAGAGGCAATCTTTTTCTAAAGCAATTTTAACACTAAGAACTGCCTTGAAAATTCTATATGTTCTGTAATTTGTAACTTAACTGTTCATGTTTAAAATGTGTGTTATGATTTAGATCTAAAATGTCTTTCAAAAATCTTACGCATTGAGCAGTTGGGCTTTGGCAGGTGATTGGATTGTGTGGCAGATGTATTCATCAATGAACCAATCCATTGATGAGGTTATGGCTGGATATGCTGCTATGAGCTAGAACCTGATTGGAGGTGGGTCACTGGCAGTGTAACATACATTGAAAGGTGTATTTTTTTTTCCTACCTCCTGTCTTTTGTTTCTGCTTCTTTACTTTCATGGAGTGAGCAGCTTTCTTCAATCATGCTCTTCTGTCATGAATTTTCTGCCTTGGTGCCAGCTAATCATGGACTGGAAGCACTTAAAACATAAGCCAAAGTAAACCCGTCTTCCTTTAAGTTGTAAGTGACAGATAGTTTTTCAAAGGAATGGGAAATTTAATGAGACAATATGCTTGGATAAGTCATTATGCTATTGATAAAGTCTGATAAATACTATATAATTGCTAGGTGATAGAATTGTTAGTGGTATTCATTAGTCAATTTGCTTTATAATGCATTATGTCTCGATATACACACACTGACCTAACATTCATGATAGGTCAGTAAATGTAATTTTAATTTGTTTCTAACTCTATTACTTATAAATAGATTATGCCTCCCAAAAATGCTCCTCTGTTTCTTCAGGGGTTTGTCTCATGTATATATTGTGATGAAAAAGACAGATATCATTACAAAATGATTATACAAGTCATTGAGAATATATCATGAGATTATTTTTCAGAAATAAGTATTTTTCAGAAATAAGTATTTTTCAGAAATGAGTATATTAAAATTGATATTGTTGCTTAGTAATGCATCAACATAAAATTATAACAAAGTAGCTCCATGAGTTGTCTCAGAAGTAATAGTGTATGAGGTTTACATTTACCTTTGTTAAATAATGGAGATGTCTTGGGAGGAGAGATCTATCATGTTTTCCATATATTAAATCATTAATTACATTTATATTCATGTTTTACCAATAAGATATTTGCCAAGTTAAAAAATAATGCTGTTTTCAATTCACGGGTTTGCTATTAGAAAGTAACACAAACTAGGTGGCTTCAACAGTAGAAATACATTGTCCCATGGGTTTGGAAGCTACAAGTGTGGCAGCAAGCAGGACTGGTTCCTTCCTAGAGTCTTGAAGAAGAATCTTTGTGCTGCTCTCCTAGTTTCTAGCAATCTTTGCATTCTTAGGCCTGAACATGCATCACCCCGCCTCCGCCTTTCACATGAGCTCCTTCCTGTGTTCAGGTCTCCTCTTCTCCTGAGATTGGCTTGAGAAGAACATACATCATGTGGATTTTGGTGCACTCTACTCCTGTATGACTTCATCGGAGGTAACTACGTCCTGAAAAACTGAGTTTCTAAATATGCTCGTTTTCCAGTACACTGAGAGTCAAGAGTTCAAAACAGAATTTTGGGGAGATACAATTCACCCCATATAACAGTATAATATATTTTCACTGAACAGGAAATATGTGGAATTGTGGATCCTATGACTTTTAGTTACTTAGCAAATTTTAGGTGTATTTATCCTAACTTTTTGCCTATTCTTCTATTTTCTCATGTGTTTTGTTATTAGAAAAATATATCTTTAAAATCAAATTATAATGAGTAAACACATTTAAAATCATGTCTGGAAAGAAAAATATCTTGCAGGCAGTGTTCTATAGCCAGAGAAGTTTACCTTACTTTTATTTTCCTGAGAAGAAGATTTATGATAGCAGTATTATCATAAAGTCTGTTAAGCCAAGGTATTAGCTTGATTTTTTTAATACTTGGAGGATTTAAGTAAAGTTTGCTGAACCCAAATGCCAGAATTAAAACAACACTTTTCACTGTGTACAGGAAAATATTAAGTGATTTATGCAAAAGAATAAAATAAAGATGGGAGAGCAAAATGAAGAGAGATGGTGAAGGGAAATTTTTGAATGAAAATATAAAAAGAAAACTCACATTCTCAGAGCAAAGGCATACTGAAGCTTCATTAGAGACTTCTTCTCTTTTTAAAGAAGTCAGAAGTGTTGTAATTTAGCTCAATTTAGGAGTACAATGGATAAAAAAAGAGGAAAGGAGGCAATGGTGATCATGTTTACGCCTATGCTTGAGTGTATTAGAGAAAAATGCAGGTAGGGTTTATTTCCTCATTCCTCTCATTGTCCTCTCATCCTCCCCAATAAAGAATGGAAGAACAATAACAAAATGATGTGAATATCTGACCATTGTTCCAATAAATGTTCCATTCCCTTGTTTCTATATTCACACTCTAATTCAGAAAATTTCAGACAATGTTGATCTACAGAATATAATTTATAGGGACACCGACCATGAAAACGTCAAGCTTCTGACTCCTGAATATTGTAGACAGGTGCTTAGCCACAAAGATAACACCTAGGTAGAGAAACTGCGTCAGTCTCAGACAGCAAAGACTGGGACCACCCTGCTTGGACGTCTTCTATGAGATCACAGAGGAGCAGAAACTGTGAGGGGGCAGTGTTAATTGATTTAGAATGTTTCGTTATTTACCCTTAGATTACTTTTCTTCCATGTCTTGAAGATATTTCCTTGTATCAGCTTTCACAAATATATTAACAGTTCTTCAGAATTGATTTTTGTGTTGATTAGAGGCAGAGATAATTTGAAACAAAATGTATCAGTAGCCTAAAAAGGAAAGACTTTTAAATTTTTGCTGGTTGGAAGATAATGATGAGAATATTTGTACTAGGCATCTATATTATTTGAATGCTTTTCAAAAAATTGTTCAATTGGGCATGATGTTGTCCACGTGACCATGGAGAAATTGTATCTTCCATAGTGCATTTATTAGATGCACTATGCATCTAATGTAGACAACGTCATTAATGTTAGTGTGAACTCGACTATAGCAAAAACAGGGTAGCCTGCCCTCTGCAACGGCCTAAAACAAAAACACCTACTGAAAGGAATTTAGCTAAGCATAGAAATGTCATTCACAGTAGTGAAATAGTTTAGATCTCTTTTGCTGCCCAGTTGAGGAAGATGATGTCTGTTTCTCCCTCTTCCTCATGTCTTTATCTCACACCTGCCCAGCATGAGTTTGTTAGTTTGACTTTAAGAATTTTAATGAAAACACATTATTGCAAAATAAAATTACTTCATTGGAACTGGGTTCACCATATTAGTGGAAGATGGAACAACATTAGAAACTAGTAAGATTACATAGGGGCTCTTCAATCTAAGTAGCTGGAACCAGACAGCAACCACTTGGTAGGAACACTATGCTCTCTGGGCCAATACTACTAGCCCATTGATTTTTTTGATCTATCATTGGATTAGCCTTTAGATAGTTATGATCATAAAATTAGGGATGCAGGGTCTCTTTAGTCCATTTTACATTCAATATCTATCATACATAGTGAGAGGGAAAAAGTCTGTCCCCGTGTTCTTTCATTGGAGGTCATAGGGAGTAAACAGTAGGGGTTCTCATGCTACTACTGACACAAAAAGTGACAATTTCCTAAAAGGGCTATCTAGGTAGTATTTTAAAAAAGAAAGAATGAGAAAATAACTACTCTTGTAAATGTTGGGTAACAAAATAAAGGAAAATGTTTACTCTTCCAAGGAGATCCTTGATAATGGAATCTGATTTCTCAGCTATTCTGTTTCATGAAAAATAATAGACATGGTCTGGATAAAGTCATTTGCATTCTAGTAATGAAAAAACAGAAATGCAAGTTTTCCATTAGTAGGCAGATGTCGACTTTATTCACCATTTATGGCTAAAATGAATCAGTGTTGCTCAGTCGTAGTCCTAACTAACAAATCTTGAATAACAAGATTATCGTTTTTCTAATCATAAAACTGAAAGTCACAGTGAATGTAAATGGTTAATTTTATCACCAGTTTAACCAATTATCAAATAAATTACTGCCTCAGTAGTTTCCTGACAACATATATTTATTTCTCAGAATTCTGGAGGAATTAAAGTCCAGAGGTAGAACAATGATGGCTCCAGTGTCTGGAGAGGATCCACTTTACGATCCATACATTGCACTTCCTTCATGCGTTCTCACAGGATGAATGGAAGAACAGGATCTCAAGCCTCTTTTATGTGAGCATGAATGCTTGTCCTGACTGTTCTGCCTTCATGATCTAAGCACCTCTCAGAATGTTCCCTCCTCAAACCGTGCTCACAGGTTAGGATTCAGCTGATAAGTATCCAGACTCTACCACTGACTCAAAGTAAAACATATGCACACAGGCTACAGAAATACACAATGATGTGCATTTTGTCTTGAGTCATTTTATACTTAAAAGGGCACAGGGAATTTGAAGCATATTTATTTTTCTCTGTTTCTTTTCTGTCTGGCATGAATTCTTTTAGAACACTTTTTTCTATCATGCTCAAAATTTCCGATTTGCAAACCAAGTCTTGCTAGATATTCCAGGCAGGTCTGGAACACACTATGTAGCCCAGGATGACCTCAGACTCAAAGTGGTCCCCCTGCCTCAGCTTCCCCAGTGCTGTGATTACAAGCATGTATCACTGTTACTTACTAGACCGATACAGTTAAAGAAAAAAATGGAAACGCCAATACAATAGCTAAACTTAGGTAATTGACTGAGATTGTAATGCCCCTTCAGTTAAGATGCATCAGTACATTAAACTTTTTGTTATATAAGGAATCTGTAGGCAGAACTCTGCAAATATATGCCACCTGCAAACAGTGTGCTAACCTTCTGGACCCCACACAGCTGGGTTCTACTCTCTGAGGTGGCCTGACTAATGTGTGTTTCTTGAACCTGTCCTGTTTTGTGCTGGTCCTGTGCAGTTAGAGGTCAGGTTTCAGACCATTCCTATTTTACCATTCAAACTTATCACAAGCAGACAGTACATGTTTCTTCCCTCTCCCGGGATCTTGTGCTCAAGAAACCTTAAACTTGTAACCTGACCCCACTAGCCAAACAATCACAGCAGATGGCAAATTGTCTTGCCTATTGCAACAAGGACAACGAATACCTATTACAAAATTAGAGCGCTTTTATAAATGTCATTCATCATGGTGGAGTCCATGCTATCAGAAGACTGATTTTATTTTCATGTAGGAGGAAAACTAGCACAAACTCTATTGACGATATCTTGGGATAGGAATGATATAAGGGAATGAACTCCCAATCTACTGTATGTCCTGTACGAGTTCCTGTTCTTTAAAATTGAAGAATGAATTTTAGAAACAATGGAGGTTAAGAGCAGAATATATTTATTGACAGAAAGAAAGCTTCAGTCTGAGGGACAGAAGGCATGTCTAGCAGGTTGTCAAAGACTCTCATCTTTTCTAGGGACTTTTATAGAGTAAAACCACAAGGGGAGAGAGGTCTATGGTGAAGAAAATCTGGGAACTCACAAGGTGGGCATAAGGTGGGACAGAACTATGATTAACCAATAAGATTAATTGCTCAGGTAAAACTGATTAAATCAGGGACAAGTGGGGAAGGGAGTCACGTAGCAAGTGGCATGCTAAAAGAGCAGTGACTCTACCCATAGTGGGCTGGGATGGTGACTTCTGACTTTCTCAGAGTGATAGAGACCTATTTAGAATAACCCTTAGGATGTGGGTGCATTTGTTTGATCTTTTGTCTTGAGGTCTGGCCCACAGCAGGAGGTATCTTTCTCCTCCACAGTTGCAAGGTATCTGGACCCCTTCACTGGCTCCTTTGAGGACCTAACCCTGTCTGACTGCCTATAATATTTCTATCTAACTCAGTCACCTATAACGGGAAACTACATTTGTACGTGCCTGCTGCATTTGCTTACTGGTGAAAATAAATATAAGGTCTTCTTTTCTCTCAGGTATATGCCCTGTTTTGTTTGGTCTCTTTACCCTAAACCATAGTCTTCTTGTGTTACTTAGATTCATTAAATTTATTACCTCTTGAGAATCAACTCTCTCCACAATCACTCAATACAATTTGTCCCTCCTTGGCTATTTTTTATCAGGGACCAGGCCAAGATTCCCAACTGCCTGCAAGAGGGGCATGGCAAAAAAGGCAGAAAAAGCAGAAACAGTATTGCATGACTGAGGGGCTGGCAGGTCAATACCTCAGGATGGGCAAAGACAATGACACTCTAGGCTTATTGAGTATACACAATAATTGGTGAGATTATCGGCCATCTCAGAGGGTAGCAGTGGTATTACATTGAAGAGGATCTTCATGTTGATGAGTACGATGGGAAAAAATGGCAGGTTAAGAAGGAATTTGTCTTTTCCCAAGGTTAATGCTGGGTTCTCAAGGAACCAGGATGTCATCAACTGATGTAATCTTGCCCTAGGGAATCACAGCATCATGGGACCACTGAGGCCTCAAGTGTGACTGGAGGCACACAAAATTTTCTCCTGCATATTGTAGCAGGCCCACATGGCAAGGTACTAGACCTGCCACAAACCCTAATCACAATTTAATTATGATTAAATTGATTAATTATGATTAATTATGATTAATTATGATTAATTATGATTTTCTCCAAAGATTATATAAATGCTCCTTAAAAATTGCCTTCATTAAAATATACTCCAGCCATAGTTAGTTATAAATTTCTTGCTTAAGTGTTGGTTCTCATGACACTTGTTCGAAACTCATAACAAAGCACCACAGATGAGGTGGCTTAGAAATAAATATAGTTTGTTATAGTTGAAGAGGTAAGAAGTGGCAGATCATTGTCCATGAGGGTTTATTTCTGGAGAGACTTTCTTCCAGCTGTGTAGAAGGCTGCCTTCTCCTGGGGGCTCTGGGGACCTCTGTGATTGCTTGGAGCTAGAGAATCTCCAGGGTCTTTTCTGCTAAGGATAGGGATGCTACAAAATCCAGGTCATGCTCTTTCAGCTTCACATAACCTTCCTTATTGCGTTAAAGTCTGTGGTGGATTAACAGATGCACAATTTGTAATGCCCTGCTGAAATGAATCAGCATGGCTCTGGGTGTGAAAAGTCCACCTAAGGATGGTCGACAAAAGCATAGAAGGAGAACTGGAGGGGAAGGTGGCGTGCTGTTGATCCTCCTAGAGAAGCTTGTCATGCTGGTTTTCCTGATATGAACTTGGTTGTTCTCATTATCGGAGGAGCTCACGTCCTTGATGTCACTGAAGATGGTTATGGTTCAGGGAGTCTCTGGTCCTTACCTTGAGCGTCACTTCCTGGCTCCAGTAAGGAACCCTCAGCGTGATGGTACAGATCCTTCATCTTACTGGTTCAGACTTTCTGGCTTCCACCACTGACCTTTGGGCCTTCTCAGTGCAGATCCTTAAAGTAGACTTGCATGCTACATTGTCGTGGGCTCTAGGCCTCCAGTTGGACTCGTAAAGGATGTTGTCATGAGCTCTAGGTCTTTAGCTGGGCTCATGCAGGACATCACTGTAGGATCCAGGCCCTCTGTATTCTTTGGGCCACTACTGTGTGGACAGATCTCCCACGCTCTTTGTGTTTGACTCTTTGGGTGAATATTATAAAATAATCCTGTAAATTATGTGTCTCGTATTAAGCTTATTACTTTGCAAACTGACTACAATAAAGGCTTTGTTTAAATATTGCAAGTTAGACCTTCAGCATAATGAATTTTTGGAGTACAGAAATACTCTGTGCATACTTGTTTTGTGAAATCATGTGGGTTCCACTCCCCTGTGGTGTTTTATTTTTCCTTTTTTCCTTCCTCTGTCTGCAGTCTTCTGCGGACACTATTGAGGGTAGGTCAACAAAGGGGCAAACCAGTTGATGATATTCACAAAGAGGTTGCAATTTTGCAAGTAACTGTCCAAGCTTGGTAAGGAAATCAGTGAAAGTAAAAAGGAGACAGTAAGGTCAGCAAGAAAATAAAGGTGACTGTGGAACACAGTAAAGACTAGAAACAAAGAAATAAGTTAGATTTAATTAGAGAGTGTATATAGAAAAAATAATATTTTAAAGTTAAGAAAACAAATAGAGATGATCAGGTTCATTGCAATCAAAACAATGTATTTATGGAAAGTGAAAATTTAACTCAAAGTGTTGAAAACAATGAGCACAGGTTTTCTTTGTGTGGTTGCATGTTTTTCATAAAACATTGAAATTATCTAGGATGATGACAAGATTTATGAGTGGGATAAACTGTTGAGAACTACACATAGAAGTATTTGGGGAAATGGTTAATGGTTTAAATATTCTTAAATATAAACAGTGAATATTTGTGTAAGCATTCTGATTTTAGAATGTCAGTGTTCTCTATAGTTTATGTATTTTGAAGTGAGTGGTTAAGTATAATGAATTCTTTTTTATCATGTCAGTCATGGGTGAAGGCTTACAGCTTTCTCTAATACTCCTTCAACACACTTGACTGCCTGGTCCTTCTGTATGCTTTTGTGTACCTCTACTACTAAACATTCTATACCACTTGGATTTATTTATGTATTTATCTACATCATCCACTAACCTGTAAATCTCTTAATAAACAGTACATTTCCTATTTTATCAAAAACAGTAGGTTCCCAATATATGTTTCTTGAATGAATTAATGAGTGATTATCTGTTTTTTTCAAAATTTTATATCATTTGATATTTTAAACTCATGGTAATTGTGAGAAAGGTTAATCTTTTTATTTTCATAAAAATATGAACCAAATACATCTTAAGAAAGAATATATTTTTAACAACATCATACACAGATTTTCTGAATTGTGAAAGTCCGTGTTATCAACATTTAAACTTGTGATTGTCTGTAGTAATAAAAATTCATATAGTTAGGCCTAACTGATGTGTTTTAGAATAAAAGAATAACTTAATAAAGATATAAGTAATCATGTCAGAGAAAGTTAACAATATTTTTATATGTGAATTATTATTGCAAATATTCTTTTTATAGCAATGAATGAGAGAAAAATATTAAATTCCTGTACTAATGGAGTTTACATTCTGGTGAATATAAGTATTAATCATCCAATGGTACTATTAAATTATTTCATTTCATCATATTCCTTATAAAATTATATAAATGTGATTATATTTCATATATTTGCAATAATTCTTTATACTTAATAAAATATCCTTTTATTATGTTTTTTCCTGCCTTTGGAATTATAATAATAATTTGCAAATTTGATACTTTTATATTTCCATTTTCATTATTAAAGATTAACAATGAATATAGAAATATAGATGTATTTTCAAGCAATACTTCAGTCTTCCCAATGAGTATTTACTCCACAAGTAGAACATGTTATATTTAAACTTGACATTTTACCTATACACTCAACCCAAGGTAATTGTTGAAAAACTGATTTAAAAAAAAGAAAATCATTTTATGTTTTAAAGCTATAATATAGGTTGTTTTAAAGACATTTGAAGATGGTCTATATTCCAATATGTGGAAAATCTCTAGTTTCTGGGGTGTTCTAGTTCTTTTTTGAACAATAAAGAATACAATTTATATAAACACAGCATTTAATCACTTTCCCTAACTTTGAAACTGTGTTACACATATGTTTTACGTTTAGTATCTAAATGGTGATACTAAAGTGGTTATATGGAAAACTAATTTATAATGGAAGCTTATGTATTTAAATACCAGGTTCTAAAATCAGCTGGTTATAAAGTCTTTGGCTGCTCCAGGCACTTTCACATTTTGACCTTTCATTTTCACAAAATGTGCTCTGAAAAACTGAATTTTGATGTACTCCCTGCCTTAGTCATAGCCCTTTGTGACTTATAAAATCAAGTAATTAACATAGCTTGAAAAAAATCGCTTTACTTCAGATTGTCGCTGCACAGTTCCTCTCTACCTCTGTGCCTGATTTGACCCATGGTGCCTGACCCTTTAAACGATTGCTTCCCCAAATACTTGGAGCTTATCATAGCACATGATTGTAGCATTTATCTTTCTTTTAACAAGCCATGTCAGAGTAAGAAGACCTAATTTCACACATTAGAGCAAAAGAGACAGTTAGCATCGTTAATCAGTGATAAAGAAAAGCGTATGTTAAATGAGTTTTGGCTGGCTGAACATCTTTCCCATTATCAGGCTATGGGCTGTAGGGAAAAGACGGTATTAAACATGACCGTGGATATCCTTTCCTTCACTGTTATTCAGAAGAGTAAGGGAATGATTATTACTATAAAATGTTCATTGATTTGCTACATAAAATATGTGAAAAGATCTAATGTTCATAAAGCGCGGGAGGAGCACATAAGGAATACAGACAATAAAAAAGTAAATCCATGATAGATACACAAGCAAAGTGATAATGCAATATTTAATTTGTATTTTGGTTTGTTTAGAGAAATCAGTCAGGATCTATGAGTTAAAATGATCAAGTTGCTGTGAATCAAAACAACATGCAAAAGTTTTATAAAAAGAAATGACCACAGCTTATGCAAACATGTTAAGGTACAATTCTATTATTATTATTAACTTTCTGATGTCTGATAATTGTAGCTGTGTATAAGACCAAATGTAATGTTTAGTTTCATATGTACTTTGAGTAATCATCAAATCACAACAATTAGCATATCTATCACTATAAATTTTTCTTATTTACCATGGTAAGTACATTCAAAGTCCTCTGTTCTAGCTATTTCAAAAAAAAATGTAGCGCATTCTTTTTAAACTATTTTCACCTTACCATTTCGCTCAGCATCAAAATTTATCCCTCCTCACTGTAGCGTTTTGCCTGTCAATTAAGCTCTCCATTATCCTCTTACCACTATTCTTGCTCTCTGGTAACCCCTGGTCTATTTTCAACTTGTGGAAGTCAGTTTCATTTAGATTTAAACTATCAGTGGGATAATGCAATGATTGTCTTTTTGTGCCTAGTTTATTTAATTTATATATTATCCTACAGGCCTATTTATGCTCTCACAAATGGCAAGATGCCATCATTTTTTTAATGTCTCCCTTATGCACATCTACCACATTTTCTTCCTTCTTCATCTTCTGATGGACACTTAAGCTGTTGCCTTTTCCAAATATTCCTATGTGATTACAAATACACAGACACACAGGTGTACATACTCACATGGATCTACCCTCCATCTAGAAAGATATTTTTACTCTAACTGCTTTTTCCTGTTTTCCTCAGGTCCGTATGTATATGTGTTGTTACCATCTACAACGAATGACTAATGTATCTTTGGTGGAACATTCTTTCATGTATTATAAACAGGCAAAGATATAAACGTAGTCTGAGCTTTGCTTCCTATGTGTAACTGTCTGTTTGTATTAGCAGTTCTATATCTATAACACTGATTTTGTTGAAAGGGCAAAAAAATACAAGTGGAATGAGGATAAATTAATCTAGATGGATATTTAAATATATATTTTTTTTATTTTTCAAAATACCAAGGAAAATCAAAACAGAAATTTAAAACTCTCTCAACACTCCCCTACTTAAGACTCTCATTTCTAATTTTGTGGTCTGGAATTCTGAGCTTTTGTGATGAGGTAATTCCTCCTACTTCCAATGATATGTCTTTCCAGCCAACTGTGTTAACATATTAAGGTGATTTAGAATACTGTAAGATTCACATCAATGTGTCTAGTAGTATAATTTTTAAAATTTAAATATTCACTGTATTTGTTGATCACACCTCATATACATGGCAATTACAACATGTGAGAATGAGATTTTAAGTAATTTAGTGGTAATCTGTGTATTTTACTTTTAAAGTTATAAAATACTGATTTTAAATAGACATGATGGTATTAATTCTACATACACATTTCTAGAATATTCATTAAGAGTGAACTCTACAAATATAGTCAAAATAATAAAACATAAAGATAATAATGAAAAAATTCCAACAGTTTAAAAGAAGTTATGAAAGGGAAAAATAAAACAAGAACATAAAACAAATGGTCACACACACCAAATATAAATTAGAAATTAATAGACAGACATTATTAAGACAGAAATATTAAGAGTGAACTTTTTAAAAACTTGTAAAACAAAATAGAAAAGTTTAAAATATGGAGTAATACTACTGGGGACCTGGCCTAGATCCCCAGTCTCCCAAACGAGTGTATGGCAGAGGCTTAAATAAATGAGACAAGTGGTATGACTTTAGGCCTCCAGAAGGATCAAAGCCCTTTGCAGAGTTCTTGACTCTGTGGCTACAATGAAGGCTAAGACAAAGAGCTTCTCTATGCAGCCCATATTTATTTCCATAGTAAACAAAGAGGGGATACTGAGGAAAGCAGGGGAATAAGCAGGACCTTGGGAGTCACTTCAAGGACTTCTCCAAGTAGTAAATTGTGCCAATTTTAGGAGAACTGTCTTATCTCCATGATGACATTTATGGTGGGAGTGAGATGCCTGCAGGTGTGAGATGCCTGCAGGTGTGAGATGTCTGCAGTTGCTGTCTCTATCTACTTAACTGGGTTTGAGTCAAGCGTCTTTGGTGGTGGCCTTATCTTGCCCTTTGAGGTATCTCTGCCCTCACAGGCCACTGCAGGCCTCAGCCAGGACCAGTGATTCAGAGAGGTTCACTTACTATGAATCAGTTCCCATCACCAGGCAAGGGGCCTAGGCCTAGGACACACTCATGGATAAACATAGAAAACCAATTAGTTAATTTTAAATCCTGCTCAGAGCTACTTCGTAGTGGTCTCCAACATAATACTTGATGCCTCCATTCAGAAATTTGTAAGGATTTAAGTGCCTACTATTTTCTCACATGGATTTCACATAATAAAACACTCCCTTTAATGATGAGACTAAAGAGAGACAGAACATTAGTACTGATGTAATAAATTACTAAATTTATTACTGATGTAATAAATTACATTAAATGGAAATCTATAAATATAGATTTAAATATAGATTTCCATTTAATGTAGTGCCTATAATGATTTCATGAATTTTTATTAACTTAATTTTGTAAATATGAAAACTAGAGGTCAAACAGATTATAATTTAGCTAAGTTTCCTGATGTCCGATAGATTATGGGACGCAAAACGGAAATAGAAACTGGGTATTTTTTATTATATTAATAAATATTGCTTTAGTTCCTAATGTACCTAAAATGGTGAAATATAACTAAAAATAAGACATATTTCCTAGGCAAAACATGGAGAGGAATATATCTGAGCCATAGAACACCTAAACGCAATGTTTTTTAATTTGGATTTTTGGTCTGGCAAAGCAGTAAGGGATTCCAACCCTGAGTGTCTTCCTCACATAATATTTAAGCTATTATTTTGTACCTGACCACAATATCAGAAATAATATTTCATGACTTAAATTTTAACTGGTTGTATCCATCAAATTTTAATCTTTCCAGTGGAATATGAGGGAAAGAGAAATTGTACAATTCATTATTTACCTTTAATTAAAATTTTTCCCACCATTTTCTGCATTTTGTTTCTCCTGTTGGGAAAAGGTCATATGCATAACATAGCTTCAGCTATAAAGACTAAGACAACACCATCAGGTAAGGTGGAGAAAATTAGAACACAGAATAGCAAGCATTTTTAGGTGAGTGTCACTATATTGCTATCTTGAACTGTAGCATATCCCTGGAGTGCTACTGGTAAAGAAGGTAAGAGAATGAGGAAAATAAATTAAAAAAAAACTTTTAAAAATTTATACAGCTAACTTATGCAGCTGCACTTTTGTATAACTTTTACAAGATTTTTTTTTGTATATTTATTAGGTAAATCTAAAGTTTATGCGTGCAGAAAGATCATAAAAACAACTTTTTATAAGAGATGACAAGAACCAATAAAGTGCAGTAAAGCAAGCAGTTATGTCTTCTATTTGAAAAAAAATTTTTAATATATTGTGGTTGATTCGACTGGGATAGCAAATTTCTGGTAAAATGATGTGTTTCATTTAAAGTAAAATGTATGTACATATTTATATGCTAATTTTATGCATTCATTATTTTGACCTTTAATAGCCCCTTAACACTTTACAAGTTTATTATGATCTTTTGCTTTCTTAGACCATAATATAATTTACAACTAGATTAATATTTTTTTTAATTTTAGATCAAGTTGCAGTTCCTAAGTAAGAATGTTAGACCAATAACTTGGAACTTTGCTTTGAGGGAAGAAAAGGTAAGATATTCTACTATTACAATAGCTTTCAATTTAATAAATGAAAAGAAAAAATAGGAAAAATATTAAAAACAAATGAAAAATCTGTACATGCACTAACAAATTTCCTACTCATTATACCAAATCTGAAAGTATATCATAAGATAAGAAAATAAAAAGTCCAAGTTCAGAGCAAAAGAGAAGTCAAGAATTGAAAGGAAAGTTGGAACTTTTTCTACTGAAACACTTTAGGTTTCATAAAAAGGTGAGTTGTGTTCCAGAGTTATGTTCTTGAATCATTTGTCTAAGACTTTAGTAAGACTTCTCTACAAGCATCATTTTTCCTGGGATACTTCCCCAAGTGACACTCAAAATTATATTATCTATACATTAACTGAAGAAAAATATAAACCATCTAACTTTAACCTGCAATTTTATTTATTTTAGGTAAGACACAATAAACATGAAAACAATACATATTACTAAGGTACTATGTTATATTGCAATATATGTTCTGATTGGTTAATATTTAAATCAGGTTAAACATATGTATACCACAAAATGTTTACCCTTTCTTTAAAATGAAATAATTCAAAATCCTTCTTTCTAGAATGTTGAAATATAAGGTTTAATTATTTTCTCTTGTCATCCTATTATATAAGAACAAAAGCATTTTTAGTACTATTTACCAGTAACTCAAAACCCACCTGTCATTTTTATTTTTTAATCGCCGTTTTTACAGGAAGTAATATCTTATTGTGATTCTGATTTGCATTGCCCTTATTATTAGTGCTGATGAGAATGACTTTCACACACTCATTAGCCATCTGCATACTTTATTTGTTGAAGAGTCAATTTAGATCTGTTGTCCAGTTTCAATCTGGTTATTATTTTTGTTCGTTTTGAGGAAGTTTTTCTTTTTTAACTTTTTCAATAAACTTATTCATTTCACTTTATTTTAATTTGTTATTAGTACATGTTTACTTAGGAAAGAATGGCTATCATCTAATAAAACAAACAATTGCAAACTTCAGTGAGGCTGTGGAGGAAAAGGCACCCTTCTAGATAGTTGGGGGAGTGTAAACTGGTACAGTCGCTATGGAAATCACTATGGAGATTCCTCAGAAAGCTAAAAGTGGAAACTCTATTTGATGCACCTATTCTGTCTCTAGGTATCTTCTCAAAAGAGTTAAAGAAATCATACTCATGGTATAGAGGAAAACTCACAATAGCTAAAACACAGAAGTGTGCTAAATATTCATCAACAAATGAAACAGATGAAGGAAATGTATTTGTTAACAATGGACTGCTACTCTGCTTCTTTTAAACTGTTGAATTATTTGCTGTTTCTTTCTGTGTATTTTCTGGATAGTAACAACTTGTCAGATTTGTAGTTTGAAAATATTCCATTTTGTAGGTTGTTCTATTTCTAATTATTCCTTTGATTGCTATGCAGAAGCTATTTAGTTTGATGCAATTTTATCTGTTTCCACCATGTTTCATTTGTTTTTAGGTATTATCCAAAAAATTTTTTGCTTGTTTCAATGTGCTGAATCTTTTGCCTTATGCTTTCTTTGTGTCATTTCATAGCTTAAAATTTTACACTTAAAATTTAATTAATTTTGAGTTGCATTTTCGTAACTCGGGAGACACTGGTGTTTGCACTGATTCTTCTGCATATGGATATCCAGCTTTAGAAGCACATGTACTGAAAAGATTACTTTTTACAGTGCATATTCTGGGCAACTCGGTCAAAATTAAGGGTGCAATAGATATACGAGTATATCTAGGACTCTATTCTGTCCCTTTGTTTTGTGTGTTTGCTTTTATGCCAACTTTGTGATGTTTTATCACTGAATATTTGAGTAATATTTAAAAGTCACGCAGTATAATATCTTCAACTGTTTTGTTTTGCTGGCAAAGTCTTTGGCAATTCAGAATTTTTGTTCTTCCATAAACATTTAGAGCATTTGTCTAGCTCTGTGCAGAAAGTAATTGGTATTTAATTGGGATTCAACTGAATCTGTAGATCACTTTGGGTAACGTGCATTGTAACAATATTGATTCTGATAGTTCGCCAACAAGGAATATTTTTCAACTTTTTTGAGTGCAATTTAATTTCTTTAGTCAATGTTTTAGAATTAGCAATATAAATATATTTGTCACTTTGGTTGAATTTATTCTAGTTGTATGTTTTGCAGCCTATTAAAATAGAAAATTGCTTTCTTGATTTATTTTTGGCATATATCTCTATTTACCTATAACAGTGCCATTGATTTGTAGGTTGATTTTGCACCTTGAAATTCTGTTGATTTGCTTATTAGTTGTAATAGTTCTTTTGATAGAGACTTTGTAGTTCCCTGTGTGTCAGACCTTGTCTCCTACAAATATCAATAATTTAACTTCATCTTTTACTATATGGATATTTTTTACTTTCTTGTATCATTGGGTTAAAATTTTCAGAACAATGTTGAATAAAAGTAATGAAAGTTGGTATTCTGCTCATTTTCCACATCTTGGAGGAAATACTTCCAGCTTTTTCCTTTCACCAACAAGTAAATTATATGTGGTCTTAATTATGTTGAGATACATAACATCTATACATGATTTGTTCAGTATTTTTATAATAAAGTGATGCTAAATTTCCTAAATCCATTTCTGCATCTATTCAAATGATTATGATTTTTCATTGGTTCTGTTTATGTGGTATGTTGTCTTTATTGATTTTTGTGTGTTTTACCAACCTTTAGCCCTGGGATGTATCAAACTCCATCATGGAAATAATCTTTCTTATATGCTGTTGGATTTGGCTTGCTAATATTTTCTTTAGAAATTTTACACTGATTTGATCAATAATGTTACTCTACAGTTTTCTGTCATACATGTATGTGATTTGGGTATCCGAGAAATATTGTCATCTTGTGATATGTTGAAAATTTTTCACTCTTCTATATTTTTGAAAAATTGAAGTAAATTTGATACTCATCTTTTATGTGTTTGATTGAAGTCAGCAGTGAATTTATCTGATTTTAGCACTGTTTGCTTTATTTTTTAGTAATTTTTTTGTTTCTTAGAGGTTTTTGCTTTTGATTACTGTGAAATTTACAAAGTTTATTTTGATTTCAACAAACTACTTTGAAACATAGCAACATAAAATGATAGCAAGGATAAAAGAGAAACAAAAGAAAGCTTATAGAAAATATGATGATAAAAATTCTACACTTCAACTCAACTAGTCCCCTCTATTTGACTTTCAAATGTACCATTTTACATGGTTCTGTGTGACCTATCTTTGGACATAAATTCTTACCACATTAATGTTATAAATGGTTAGTATACCATGTTTACAATAATATATTGTTCTAAATTTGTCTGTATAGTTCTTACCAGCGTGTTTGATACTTGATGTTTCCTCTTTACTGGTTAACTTTCTTTTAGTTTGAAAAATTCCCTTCGGCAATTCTAAGTTGGGCACAGTAGAAATGCCCAACTGGCTTTTGTCTTTGGATAGATTTACTTATTTTTCATTTCTTATTTTTTACATTTATCAAAATGGTACATAAAATCAAATAAACTGTACTTGTTTGTATGGTTAGCATGTAATATCTCGCTTCTAAACCATGTTAAAATGTGGAAAGATATGCTTTATTTTATTTGTCAAACAAAGTACATTTTTCTCAGTTAAAAGTTGTTTTCTTACTTAACTGTTGTGAAAATCTCACACTACTGTCTCTTGTGGCTTGTAAAATGTTTTCTGAGACGTTTACTCTGATGTGAATTGAACAACTTTATGTGTTAAATGTTTCTTCAGTCACCTTGAGAAAGTTCTCATTATCTTTCACCTTTTTGATAGTAATCATAATATGTCTTGAGGCAGTTTTGACTAAATTTCAGTAGACTGATGTCCTTTTACCCTTCTGTATCTGGATATTTGTAATCTTCACTAGATTTTCTTTTGTTATTCCTTTGAATAAACTTCCTATCTCTGGCATTCACAAGATTCTCTTGAGCCATAAATGCTCAAATATTTGTTATTTTAATGTGCTGAAATTTCCATAGACTTTCTTCATTCCTCTTTATCTTCTTCTCAAATTCTTTATTTTCAAATGTATTTTCTTTGATCTCAACAATCCTTTCCTCTGTTTAATCTCTCTTGCTACTGTTGTTTTCCATCATACTAGTAGTTTTATTTGCTACAGCTTCAGCTCCTGGAATTCTTATTAATAATTACTTTTTTCTAGCCTGGCGTGGTGGTGCACGCCTTTAATCCCAGCACTTGGGAGGCTGAGGTAGGAGGAGGGTTGTGAGCTCGAGGCCGGCTTGGGCTACAACGCGAGCGCAAGGCCGGCCTGAGCTACATAGTGTGACCCTGCCTCACAAAACCAGGGCTGGGAGTTTGGCTCAGTGACTTAAGTCCCTGTCTGGCAGGCACGAGTTTGTGAGTTCAATTCCCAGTGCCGGAAAAAAAAAAATTACTTTTTTCTCCTCTATTAAGTTTTGTCTGTTCAAATAATTATTTTTCTATGCTTTTCAAAGTTTGTTTAATTTCTTTAAACTGCTGTTTGTTTATTTATTTTTTTGTGGCACTGGGGGATTGAACTCAAAACTTCACGCCTGCCAGACAGGCACTTAAGCCACTGAGCCAAACTCCAGGCCCTAGTTTTTTGAGGCAGGGTTATACTATGTAGCTCAGACTGGCCTTGCACTCACGCTGTAGCCCAAGCCAGCCTTGAACTCACAAAACTCCACCTACCTCAGGCTCCTGAGTGCTGGGATTAAAGGCGTGCACCACCACGCCTGGCTAAAATTGCTGTTTTAAATTCACCATCAGAATCTTCCCTTACTGGCTGCAATATGTTTGGCTTCTGCTGCTTTCTTGTTTTTCTTTTCTTTTTTTCTTTCCTTAACCATTAGGTGAGATTAGATTTTCCTGAAAGCTCTTAATACTTCTGGGCACTGAGTGTTAGTCACTTATTCCAATCTTTGTAATCAGATTTTGCCTGTGCTTTTTATTTTTTTAATTCTAAGCTTATAAAAACTTACGCTCTATGAGTGCAGAAATTTTGGTATATCGATACTAGATAGCGTACACTCTTTACACTTGGTGATTTGCTACTGTTTCAGCACTAAAGAATGATGTAAGTTCAGGTGTGTCCCATATTTACAGTTAATGTGTTGTACTTTATGAAATTAGGGCATATTTAAAAAATATAGTAGATACTCTTGAGCCTTTCTCTGAGGCTAAGATAGGCCTGAATTTCTTATTCACAGCCACCACTCTATGACTGGGCATTGAGGGATTTTCTTTGGCTTTAGAAATTATCATGGATCAAATTAATTCCAGGCTACTGTGCCACAAATGTGGATACCAATGCCACAAACTTGTGTAATACCTGTAGCCACCACAATATTGGGGCAGGTCCATGTATTGAGATCAGCACAATACTGGGTTAGGTCCATGGCCCCCACAGTGACAAGGTAGCTCCATGTACCTACTGCTGAGATGGACTTGCCCCTAAAATGAAGCAACCTGCTGCATTTGTGGCCCTAATCTATTGGAATACGTCCAATAGATTAGGGCCACAAATGTCTTCTTCAACTCAGAGTGATACCAGAGATTCACTCTGCCGATATTGACCTGGGTATGTTTTGTTTTGTTTTGTTTTGTTTTTTAATATAGGTACTGTGTTGTTTACTAGTCTAGCAATGAATTCTAAAGCAAAAGTTGTCGGTTAATTAACCTGTCCTATATTTATTGAATGGAATAGTGCCCTACCCTATGCTACTTAAATTTCAGTTAGTATAAGTTGATTCGCTTACACATTCCTTTGTCAATCAAGTTGAGACAAAATGTAAAAGGTCTCTTAGGTCTTTCAAACTGGAAGGGGTGATATAAGGGAATTATGCATAGTCAAGCACAAAAAAGCTAATGGTGTGAGAGACAAAGAAAAATGCCACTAGATTCCAGATATAAAGAAGTCGTATCAATAGTCTTAGCAGCTAATAGCACTAACACAGATTATTTTCAAGAGAATTCCCAGAATTAGAACAAACTTTCATGTCTTCTTGTTGTTCATGGAATTCTTACCTTGTTAGAAGATAATCATAGTCTTTAATTTATTATGTAAGTGCCTCTTGATGGTGGGGTCTAAACTGGCACCATATTGATGAAAGCGTTTATTGTTAAGGTTTTAGCACACATGAGATCAGGGAAATGCAAAATTGATATTACCACGCCTAATTGACAACTGAAAATTTGGCTCATATTCATTCATTTTTGCCTGCAATTATAGCAGTGATGATACTGTCCTCAGGGCTCCAAATCAGCCACCATATGTTCACTGAGTTGCATCCTTTTCTGTGTAGTAATAAGATATCTTTTCACCAATTATTCTATTATCAATGTTTCAAAAATATTCCACTTTTCAGATCCTTTTAGTTTTGAACAAATTCGATTTTTCCTATTTCAGGAAAAAATAAACTAAAAATCACATATTTTACTTCCTTATTCTACTTATATTTAAGTTTCCTGCAAAATGAAATAAAATGATTTCAATATTTATTATTTTGTAAGTGTTTTCAAATCAATGTGAACACCTTATATTAAGAAATATTATGGCCATTTTAAATAATAACCCTAGAATATTTTTCCTTTTTTACTTGTGGACAGTCTTTCAACAAATAAATCAAGGCTAAGCAATCACTTTAGTTGTCCCATGGAATATTCAATAGCTATATCAATTAAAATAAAGAATAAAGCAGGTCCATTTTTTGTTGTGGGAAGACAATTAAGTTACTATCTTCTAAATCAAAACAGAAATCATTCTGAGGAAATAAAATATTTTAGATCTTCTAGAAAAACCCTGGTCTTCTGATTCTCAGTCACACTGGGGATTCTGATTATATGTTAAAGAACATTTTTCATTATTAAGTAGGTCACCTGAGTGCAAACATTTCCCAGTGAACAATTTAGTACTTCACACGTATGAATGGAATAAATTTTCTGGAAGGCTTTTTAAGCTAACAACTGAATTCAAGTATATCACCAAAGACTTTGAAATTAGAATAAGAGCCAGTTTCTTATAGGTTTCCATGAATCATGCTTGGAAACCATTAGACAAGCTCTGAAATTCAGTCTATACTCTCTAAATGCTAACAACACATTATATTAGGGAAAATGTAATATATATTTAGAAGACAATAAAAGGTGTCACCTTTGAATATTTATGTTAAGTTCCATAAAATATGCTTTATCAATATTTTTCTGAGAATTTTTTCATTGAAAAATTCCCCTGTTACTAGGAAATGAATGAGAAAGCAAGAAAATGAGAAGATAGTAAGGAGCGGTATGTGTGTATGTGTGCATGCAGGCCTACGTGTGTGTGTGTGTGTGTGCGTGCACATGTGTGTGTGTGTGTCTGTGTGTGTGAAAGAGAGAGAGAGAGAGGGGAGGGAGACATGATGAAGTACTGACTCATGTCATCATTATGGAGGGAGGTTGACTAGTCTCAATATATACACATGGCAGCTAGATAGGAAAGTCAATGGGATACATATAGTTCCAGTCTGTTGGAATACTTGAGAACAAGGAAAGCTGATGTAATTATTATTCAAAAACTGGAAGACTGAAGTAGACTCGGGAGGAGCCAAAGTGTCAGTTCAACTTTAAAGCCAAGAGCTCTCCCTTTATTTGAGTGAAGATCAGCCGTTCTGTTCTCTTGTCATCCTCACCTGATTATACGATGCACACTCACATTTGGGAGGGTTATCTGCTTAAGAAAATCTAAGAAGACAAATGTTAATCACATCTAGAAACACCTCACGGGGCACATTCTAAATAACATTTAACCAAATATCTAAATAAACCATGGCCCGGTCAAGCTGACAGATAGTACAAACCAGCACAAGCAGTATCCTAATTACGTAAGTACAATAATCATCACTTAACTAGGTTACTATTCTGAATCCAGTCTTATTAAGCAGCATAGAAAAAATTATAGTCACTACAATAACATTTTAACATGTAATTTTAATATATTATTTCATGTGAAAATATATTAAAGTTTAAACTTCCATAATGACACCAAATTCATACTAGAATTTCATAATATCTCTGTTGTGTTGGCACTTGTATTTAATTCTTCACCTTTGTAAGACATTTGTATATTGTGGATGTGTTCATTGAAGCTACTTGATATCTGGCACTGTTAATGCACAGTACTCTACAGACTATTTTAATTGTAGTTCTGTGTACTTCTTTTGAATGGGGCTAGCATGTTTTATTTGTTTTCTGGCAACACGACATGAGAATTTCGAAGTGTTTTGTTGTGGATGCTAACGTGTCAGAAACTTTAATCCTTTACATTCAACTTTTCCAAGAGAAGTACTTTCAGTCTTGTAGTGCGTGCCTATAGTAACTACTTTTGTTGAAAAGAGTTTCAAGTTATGCAAATTTGTACAGGACTGTAAAGATGTGTTGACAGAAAAATGTCAAAGACACTTATAGAATAAAATCTATAAAATATATATTAAGATCTGCAAACAATGAAGAATTATGTAACATATTATAAAATTCTAAGCAAAGGATCTGAAATAAATACCATAGTTTGTGAAAAAAATATTTACGTCATTGGATTCTCTGAGCTCTCTGTGGTATATAGGTATTACCTTTATTTTGGTACCTTAATATTAAAGAACTTGATTCTATTATGGTTTGTGTACAGAATATGTTTCTTTCATATCAATTTTCGTAAACAAAATTTGTACATTTATTTTCCACATGTTCCATACTGAAAGCTACTTTAATATTCTTGCACTTGTACTTGTGGGAATAACCGTTATCTAATGAAATTTTATGACATTTGTTGAATAACTATGCATATGCACTTATGCAATTAGTTACATAATGATCAGTGATGCTCTAGTTTGTGTCTACATCTAGATTAATACAAGTACAAATTGATACATGAGTAATTAACACAAGAAAATTTTATACAAGTTCACATTTTGTGTTTGATATCAGAGCTGATATAGGCAGTAGTAATCAGCAGTTACCACCTTTAAATTAACCTTTCTCAACATTTGAACAGATTCTGAACTTACCATTTCAAATGATTCATGATTAACGAAAGGACCAATTATGTATTCTGTTGTCACCAGAAGCTCATTTGTATATTATCTTTAAATATAGCATCTGCTGTTACATGTTTTAGTGATATGTAAAGCGATCTTTTAAATTTTTGTGGAATTTCCTTTTAACAAATATACCGTAGTATTTGACAATTTATTTTTCTTCTTGATAATTTCCCTGGGTATTTAAGGCTTATTCTCCAACAAAGAGAATAGAAGTGATTATTATTAAAGTAGATTTTCCACGGGCTTTGAAATCAAATAATCTAGAACATACATATATTTAAGCTTTATCACTTTCAATAGCTAGCTCAATGTGGATCTAGTACAGAGAGAGTTTGGTCAGTAATTGTTGTTAAATTAATATAAATTTTCTCTTTTCTCTATCTTGCACATCTTTTCAGAGTAAATGCTTATGTTATCCCTCAATATTGGAGGGGGAAGCAAATTCACAGAAATATTTCATAGGAAAAACTGAATACTACATATAAATACCACTTTCATTTCTGTTAGTAATAGGTAAAAAGTCATTATTCATCAACATAAATATATGCAGAACTAAACTGTGAACCACTGTTTTCATAGATCAAACAACCATAGTTTACTTTAAAAATCTTAACAAGTTAGTTTTGTATATTAGTTATTATATGTAAAATTCCAGATGTAAATTTTTCTTATAAAGACAATGAAATAGAATTGGTCAAGATTAAACAGTGGTAAAATGAACTTTAGGACCAGAAAAAAATATTTGCTTCTTTTATACATTTTTTCCCTAATTTATCTCATTTCCTAGTAGGGCACATGCAATATCTTGTGTCTATACCTTAAGATGAAACTATCTGTTGGAGTTTTTCCTTTGCCAAATCTAACGTTGAAGGATTTGCTGCAACAAATACCACAATACTTGTCTATGCAACTCAATCATTTCTACATTCAAATTCAAATTATACTTCAGTTTAAGCCCTCAACTTGCGGCATGAGCAGTATAAAACAAGTTGGATTATGACAATCATCAAATCGGACTTATTCTAAAAGCGTATGGGATGATTGGTAATCAGCTATGATAAAATTCTAAGTATAATACCAGCAGTGGGAACAGGTGAGGAACAATTATCATTCTGCCTGGAAAGGAAGACGACATAACTCACAGGCTCAATGCTTCTCCACTCAACTTCTTTATAAGAGCATAAACATAGCCAACTTTTATTTACTTGAATACGGTTGAATGCATGCATATTTGAAAGTTTTAATAATGTTGACATTTAAAAAATAAAATATTCATTTTCATACCAAATGTTATCACTTTAAATAGCTTTCCTGACTTTTAAAAAGAGAGGTTCAAATGCATTCTGATCCATATTAAATTGTTTGTTTTGCAATGGCAAGCCTTATGACATTATGTCTTACAATATTATGTGTTCTAGTCTCCTGAGACCTCTTGCTTTAATAAATTGTCAACCTACTGGGAAGTGATTTTCATTCTTGACATTCAAATGTCCCACTTCAAAGTAAAGTGCTGTCATAATAGGAAGCTTAATTTAAATTAACTGAATTCAGAGAGTCAGAAATTTATAAAAGCAAAACAGAATCCAATGAACTTTTGTTACATGAGCACTCTATAAAACATAATTCTTATTTTTTTACAGTAAAGTAAGTATAACATCAAGTTAGCAAAAATAGCTATGCAATATGGACATGCATTTCCTATTACTAGGTCTTATAAAAATAAAACCCGTCACGGACTGTTTTAAGGATGTAAACAAAATATTCGCATGAACACAATTACCTTAAAAATTTGACAAAAGCACTTCTGATAATGCTCTTATTCTTTAGCAGTATTTGCTTGAATGAAGTAAAACACCAAAAAAAAAAAAAAAAAGATGCAAAGTTATTCTCAAAATAAGAATTTAAATTGTGGACATAATCAAGTCACTTGGTAGAATATTCTTTATTAGAACTACCATAAGTAAACAACATAAGAAGGAATAAGTATACTTTCACATGTTTTGTATAATAACTACCTCACAATTATGTACAAATGCTTTTAAATAAAATAATATCATATGTGAGAACTAAAGAATAATAATTATAGTCTTATACAAAAAATATAGTATCAACAGGAAAAATCAATGTCATTGTAAGATTGAAAAATTAAGATAAATGATAAATCCATGTACATAATTTGAAAATATTGATAGCATTGAATTAAGTAACTGTGTATTTTATATACATAAAATTATAGGATTAATTCAGGGTTATATATAATATAAATCATTTTGAGGATTGACATCAATGCCATTAATATCTTGCAATTAAGCAGGCTGTATTGGAGAATAAGTGCAATATGAGTTCTTAAACTTAATTTAAACTATCTTCTTTTATCTAACTTTATATAGACCAGAGATTCTCAAAGGTGCTGCTTTCATAGAAATGCAAATCATCAAGCTTACTCCAAATACATGAATCTTAAGGTGGGACCCAGCAATCCCAATTCTACTTCTTCTTTTTTACTTTTTTTTTTTTTGGTGGGGGGGATTGGGATTCGGACTCGGGGGCTTGAGTTTGGCAGGCAGGTGCTGCATCCCTGAGTTACATCTCCAGTCCTGCAATTCTTCTTAACAAACAAAGGGCAACATGTCTTATGCAAATAAATATATCAATAAAATGCCTAATAGTGTTTTGAGCACTTTAAAATTCAAATCTGCCATCATAATTTGTATTATTTATTGTTTTTTAAAGAATATTTTTAACTTTATCTTGTGCAAGCAATTTTGTATTTATTGATGATATTTTTGATGTTTATGATTTGTTAGTGTGTTGGATCTTTGTAGACTGTTGTGTGCACTTGCATCATTATTGGACAATTTTAGTATCTTTTACTTACTAGGTTGCATTACCTAAATAATCAGATCTTGTTGTTTTCAATAGTCTTCTATTAGTCATTATTAACACAGTGGTTTTAGATAGTTTTAGTTCACTTTTCAAGTTTTCTATATTATTTTCATATCAAATGTCATCCTTAATATTTATGCGAGGGTGTATTTGGATGAGATTTGCATTTAAATTGGTGAACTTTGCATTTAGCAGCTTGTCTTCCATAACATTAATGAGCCTCTTTAAATCCACTGAAGATCTAACCAGACACAAGACTGACTTCCCCATAGCAAGACAAAGTGTTACAGTGCACTGTTTCAGGCTCCATCTGCCTGCACATTTTCCCCAGACGAGGCTTCTTCTGCTGAATTTTATACTTTCTGGTCTCTAAAATCATGAGTCAGTCCCTCTAATAATTTCTTTTCTTTCTCTTTTACACACATACATGATATATGATGTGTGTTGTATGATATATTATTTATGATATGTCACAGCAAGGGTTACTTGATAGCCTAAGTGTAATTCCTTCCCTGATTATGAGAACAACCATAATTGCTTGTGTGGGTAATCCTGTGGCTTTCTATGGATGTCTGAATGTCTTCAAGGTTCTTGTGAAGATAACGAGTTCAATGATATGAAGTATATCCTGTCAGAAGCAGAGATTCTGTTTATTTAGTGCTTCACTCATGACTTCTGCTGCCTGGAATATAATGTTATTTTAGTTCCTATAAGATAAGAAGAGTTCAATTCTGTACACCTTCAATGCAGTTGTCAATCAATATTTAGATGTCAGATATCACACAGGTGTCACACGGCGTTGTTACTGACACAGCAGAAATGGTGAATACAAATATTTCATATTCATTTCTGAACTGTGTAAGGGAAGAGGCTTGAGAAAGCAAAGTCTATTATACTTCCAGGTCCTAAGAACTAGGGGCATGGCATGCTATTCAGGGAAACTTGGGGCACATACTAGGAAAAAAGGACAGGAACAAGAGGAAAATTTAGAGCAAAGCTTTCATTAGGGTTTCCTTTGGAATGGCAATGCAGGGACCATTGAGGCAGAGGTCCACCACAATCCCAGCAGTGTAGGTACTGTCACACAGCACTACCCGACAGGAGTCATGCATCCAGTGCTCCAGCAGGGAGACTTAGCCAAGGACTCTGTGCAGTCCTGCTCCCACTGCTTTGTCCTATGATGTCTGACTTCTGGATAGCAAGGTAGCAGACCTGTGCTTGATAACAAACATGCAGCTCTGATCATGTCGGAGTGAAATTTCACAGTCATACTTTCCTTATCAAGAAGAATAGCATATTTTTGAAGAGCTTCATGGTCTCATTCTAAAAAAAAAAAATCCCATAACGTTCCTTCTCTTCACTTTAAATTTGTGGTTTTAATCAGGAGTAGATGATTAAGTCTGTGGGTCTCACCTAAAATAATTTTGTCGAACAAACATTTTCCCCCATCCTTAACATTCTTATGTGCTTTCTCTTTTTCTTCCATATAAGTAGATTAAGACTTTTTTGAACTTTTATATTTTGCTTCTTTTTTGCCTAAAAATTCCATGTTTAAATCTTTTCTCCTTTCTTGAAGTTCACAATAATCATTTGGGGCCAGGTTGCTCCTTCAAACCTTTGTTTAGAAATTGTACCAGGTAACTATCCAATTACATTACTCAGAATTTGCATTTTCCATGAAACATGAGGGAAAACACCTTGGAAAATGTACACTAACTTCTTCCTTATTTCATATCCATTTATTTATTTCTAGCACATGTTTGCAGTATATAATTATTAAGTTCATTATGGGGAGCTAGGACATGTGTGTAATTCTATTTTTGCCCCAACCCCTTCCATCCCTACCATTCTTCCGACTCTTTGTCCCTTTACCAATTATGAAAGATCTCTTTTCATTTTTTCCTTAAATTGTTTTTCTATTTCCTTTCTGTTCCCTCCCTCCAACCTCCCTCTATCTTTTATTTTGCTCTTTATTATAGTTTGATTGTCTTACGTAAAAAAATCTTATTTTTACTAATTTTTTTAGAACTTTAAAAACAGGTAACATGCAAGACATTTTTAATTGTAAACAAAAATCAAAAGTGAGATAAAGATCACTGGTAGGGCAAAAGGCACAATGACAAAGTAAACCCTGGGGATAAACTGCTACGTTTGGTGGCATGGAAGGTTTGTTCTACCTTTGTTCCCTTTTCTACAGAAACTTCACAATACCCTGATAAAAGCACAAAAATAGAACTGTTGCATAAAATGAGAAATTGTTACCAAAAAAACCATAATCTTTTTAGCTTCACTTACTCATAGTAAACTTGATGCTCACCCACATTTGGAGTCATATGATTCTGTAGAACAGTAGTAACTTCTCACTAGTTTTGCTGTAAATGACACCTCTAACATGTATGATATAATACCTTTGGTCCGATGTACTTTTCAGAGACCTAAAGACAGCTTTCTCAAATACAGTGAATCTTCACTTAGGCTTACAGATGTCTGGTGCATGACAAAAATAGGATAGAACGCTTGACATTTCTGTCTTCATCGTGTTGGTATTCACTTTGCTGCCTTTACATTTGGTTTTGTTTCTACAAAGCTCTGAGCAAAGACATGTTGATCATTAAAGAATTTTTGTCTGGGACAACATTGACCAAAACAAATATGGGGTTAGTTTAGCCTAGTGGTTATTAGAGCTGCTGTGTGAGTTTTTAGTCTCTCTTTTTGTTTGTTTGTTTGTTTGTTTATTGCACTCATCTCCCTGCCCTTTGCTTCTTTGACAGTTACAGAAACACAAACACTTACACTTCCTTGGCTCTATCACAGGACTCAGGCCCACAAGGCCAGGATCTTTTGCACAGATTTATGAGGGTCAGTTGCAAGAGTAATTCATCAATAACTAGGACAAGTTGATCATAATCACTTAATGGTCCAAGTGCCCCTGGCCAGTGGAAATCATTTGATTTTAAATCACTGTAGCAAATAAAAATTCCAAAGCTTTCTTTGTTCTGAAAGCAGCTTGATTCCTCTCTAGACTAATTCTGATTCCCTTGTGCTGAAGCCTCAATTTAGTTGATACCTCCAACACCGGATTAAGTTTTGCCTTTAAAATAAGTGAATGTGCATGTGATATTTGGCATGGTGGCCATTTTGCAGTTTCTGAATCAAAAAATCCCAGTATTTGAAATCAGTACTTTCAAAATAAAGAAGATAGGAAAAGGAAAAAATAAAAATAAAAAAAGACATTTAAGGTAGACAACAATGGAATTGGAGAGAAGTATTTTGAGCAATAAGCTGATAAAAACACTAAATTGGTAGAATTTAGAATGCTTTTAGTAGTTCTGGTAATTATTCTATACCTTTGCTGTAGAGAGAGGATTTAAAATGGACAAAAATGAACAAACACATATTGCAGGTCATTTTACCTCTAAGGGATATCAAAGTCTCAATACTTTGCCATTTAGTGAAAAGAGAAGCACACGATTTGTCAATTTTCACTAAGTTTTGCCAGTTGAGTCCTAAAGGCACCTAAAAATGCCTCCTGACAGAAAAGAATCTCATCAGAAACAGGTAAGCAGTGACTACATGCAGGAAAGTATAGTCATAAGAAGGAGAAGACAATGACACTAGTTAAATTCTGACTTCAGTTCAGTCATAGGATGTGAGAATTCTTTTTATCTTTTACTTTTTTCATCCAGCAACAGCTGTGTCAGAATAGGAACAGATGAGATATTTTGGATATAGATTAGGAACAGTTAGAGGAATTAGTGTGATTAAAAGCTTTTGTACCTAATATGCCTAGATAAACAAAATGCTGTGAAGATCCCAGTATCAAAAAGAAGCCAGCATGCTGGAAAAGCAGAGAAGTGCACATGTCACAGAACTGTGAATCCATTTCTAGAATATGTATCTTACCCTGTGGAAAAAAACATCAGTGCAGAAATGAGTTAACCAGTGTCATAAGAGTGCATTAAAGAATATAAGTAAATTATTTTATCGTGTATTTTGTCTTAAGGATTAATCATTTAGCTGCCTTCAAAAGACAATTAATTGCTAAAGTCAATGCCCCTTGTGATATTTAATATGATTACTCATTCCATTAACACCTGTTTTGGTTTGTTTTTGCTTTTCAAAAATCTGAGGGTGGAAGGAGTAGCAGTTTGAGTTTTTGAAACATCTAAAAAATTCATAGGAGAATCCTAGTATAGCTTACTAGGTTTAATAAGTGATTAACGTGCCTAATTTAAGCACATAAATTGCAAATAAGAGACTAGGAATTAAAAATGGTACATTCATGCAGAAGACTATGCTATAATATTCTAAGATACCCTTCCTTTTAAAGAATCTGTATTTAAAAAGAAAGTTTGATTCATCAGTATAAAAGTAACTAACATTGCTATATGCTGGGAGTGCTTTAAGAATGGAACAAATTGAAAAGAATGTAACCATAAAAAGTTGATTTAGAATATGAGTATATTCAACATACCCTATGCCTTTGAAGTAACACATTTTTTATTCATTATATATTTTCATATCCTTGAACTAGAGATTTTATGCTATTAATTAATATGGCATTTTTGAATTAAGCTATATTGATTTATTTATTTTTCCCTTGAAAAAATAGACTTACTATAGCCAAAAATAAGTCTAGAAACGGCAAGAATAGAGAAGAAGTTATAAAGGAGTAAATTAAATCAAGAAGACACAAAAAAATGGATTATGATGAAGTAAGTCAACTAGATTTTCATGCAAGGAAGAGAACTATTTGGAGACAAAAGCTATGTATGTGAGAAACAGAGAGAGAGAGAGAGAGAGAGAGAGAGAGAGACCAAGAGAGAGAGGGAAAGAGAGATGGAGAAATCGAGAAAATTTAATTGAGCATTATCAGAAGTAAACAATTTTTTATTATTTTAAACATTACAGTAATAAGAACACAGTATAGAAACGTTTTAGTAAGTCTGTTTGATCAAACTATGTATAATTTACTCAAGGTGGCAACAAAACCCAAACTAAAATAATTAGCATATAATGAGGGCAATATATTTATCAAAGGGCTAGAAGAGAAATTTGTTGAATAAGATAAAATAAAACTGAATATTTCAATTTAAAGACAAAGACTGCCTTGATTTGTTGGGCGCGCGGGACCGTCCAGTACGCAGCCCTCACTTCTCCCGTTACCCTGGGTGCGCTGACACCCGGGGAGCAGCCGCTGCTCCATTGCGTGGCGTCACCGACTCTGTGATCAGCACAGTAGCGTGAACGACTGGGGCCTCCTAGGGCAGGTGCATAAGCTTTCCCCGTACTTTCAAATTCAAGTTTCTCTGGATCAGCTTAATTAGATTTGCCGGAAGTTCTCCCTGTTATTTACATTAATTCTCAAAAACAGTCTAGGTGCATAGGCCGTGGGTTACATGTTCTTATAGCAATAAAACAAATGAATAAACGAAATGTTGAATATGTATTTAAGTGAATTAATCAATGTGCTTTATTTAACTGTTTTCATTTATATTCTAGCCTTTTCGCTGCGTTCCTCTTTTTAAAATTATTTTTTAAAAAGTAAAGAATTTCATTATAACTTACAGATTTTTTTTAAAAAATTATGATACCCAGGTCCTAAGCACTACTCCTATCAAAATTAAAAAAAAATTATATGAAAACTTTTTAGAAGTATAAAATTACCACAATAACAAATTGATTGATTTTAATGTTCCCTTTTCCTTTATGGTGATACAGTGCTACATATTTTGAAAATCTCTGGTCATATAAATTTTTGGATTTTAATGATGTGCCACACTTAGACATGGTTTTCCTCCATTGGGAATAACAAAATGACTATTCTTGAATTGCTAAACATTCTTATTGGGAAAAATGGATAAGTAACGCTTGAATCTCATGAGAGAAAAACAAGACTTATTAGAAAAAATATTTGATAATTGTACATAAGAATTCTTGTGCTTAATAGATTTATCAAATAATTGCATTGTCTGTGTCATCAATAAAAAGTCCTCAGGTCCTGGAGAAGAAACAAAGCAGCAGTTGTCAGTCCCATCAACTAGTCATTAGGCAAGCTCATATATTAGGTAGTGAATTGGAGTGTGTGATCTCCAAATCAATGTTAGGTTTAAGTGTTTTTATTGCAAGTTGAAATCTAAATAGGTTTCCAAATAATTTCATACAAACAAATAACACACTAGTAGATAAGCATAGATGCTATTTATTTGTGACTGTCTTTTAATTTTATGTTTAGTATATTCTATTACAGATTTTAAAATTAGACTACAAGACAAATTAATTGAAATTTAAATATATTATCTTACATTTTAAAAGGTTGCTCATCAAATCAAGTCATATTTTTAACAGAAAAAAGAGCTAGGAACCCACATTGTACTATTCATAAGGAATTGCATGATGGTTCACATCATCACTTATCTACTTGAAGCAAAATAGAACTGCATGCAATGCTGCATGACTATAATCTCCACTCTACGGGAGACTGAGACAAGAGGACTGCAAGTTTCTCTCTCCTTGGACAAGTTAGCAATTTAGTAAGATTATCTCAAAAAAAGAAAAAAAGTATTAAAAGGGACTGTGATTCAGCATGAAGGTCCTGGGTTCAATCTTCAGTATTGCAAAATAAATAAATGAATAAATTAATTGATTAATAAAATTAAGAAATAATGACGCTTAAATGCTTATTTAAGATGATCTTAAATTGGATATTCTTAAATTGCACTATCTAAAGGTATTTCTTTGTGATACCCATTTTTTCTAGAGTAAGATGGACTCTCAGTGTTGTTTTAACTTGCATCTCTCTAAAGCCCAGAGATGCTAAATCTTTTTCATGTATTTATTTGCTATTTGTAATTCAACTTCTGAGAAGCATATTTTTGATTGGGTCTTTGATTTTCAGACCATAATTTTAAGAGAAATCAAGCAGGTAAGCTTAAATATAGCACGGCATCGCTTATAAGAGAAACTCAATATACAATCAGAGAGCAAAATAAAGGCCAGATAATAGGAACTAGGGAGCGAGATCTTTTGCAAATGAATGGGGCCCTAGAGATGCACAGAGCAGGGAGGGGAGGTGAAGGAGCTGAAAAAATAATTCAGATGTGTTCTGTATGGGTACCAGCTCTCCCCAAGGAATGTTGCCATTGTATACTGCAAACATGAACTAATAAAAAATAAAAATTGGAAAAAAGGAACAAAAATGAAGTAGAGAGTAGCATAGCATCACCAGCGCCTAGGAAGGATGTAAAGAAGAGGGAGATGAAACTGGTTAGTGACTACAGGGGGACCTGAAAAACAAGGATGAATGAATTCTAATGCTTTATAGCACAGTACCGTAACTGTGACTAAAAATAATGAATTTCATAATTCAAACTATTTAGTCCAGGGAACTTTGAATTTTCCCAATTCTAAGAAATGCTAAATGTCTGTGGTGACAGACCCGCCAATTAATTCATTACACATTGTATACCTGTATTGAAATATTACATATTATTTCCCAAATGTATTATATTTTACTTCAAATCAAAATAGATTTTTAAAAATGAATACAAAAACGTATTTTTTAAAATTCTTCAAGCACAGATGGCACTAAAGACCAGGAGTAATAGGGGGATGAAAAATTTTGATGTGTTTTAAAACCAAATACATGGCAGGAGTCAACCAGTCAGAATATAATTTTAACATAATTAATCAGTAATTGGTGTAATGAATAACTGACCTCTAAAAACAAATAAGGTAAATTTTCCATAGATGCATAGTGTTAATGACAAATATAATCCTTCTTGTTGAATAGTGAGTATGACTGTGGAAAATTAGGGTGATATCAGTTTATTTTTCTTTAGTGGAACAATGTACTGGAAACTCTTTAATGTGCAAAGCAAAGAGATCTACTTAGCCCACAGTTTTCAGAGGATAGTATCACAATCTGCTTGATTGTGGTGAGGATCTTCTTGGCAATGTAATAGGACCAATGGAATCATTGGGATAGCACATGCTGGAGGGAGAGACCAGGTTGTACATAGGGAGCCCAAAAGTGGGTAATGGTCAGTGTTCTTTTTCAAAACAATTCACTCTCCTGAGAACTCTTTACAGAATACAAGCATTCCTTTCCAAAGCTAGTGCCCTAATAACCTAACTATCTTGTATCAAGCCTCATTGGTTAAAAAATTCCACCATTTTAACACTGCCACATCAGATCCAAGCTTCTAATATATGACGCTTTGGAAGGCAAAACACATCCATGTCTAAATTACAGCTGCTACCATACCATGTGGAAATAAGTTATTTGGAGACTGGGGATCTGTCAGACTCCCCAGCACTTAAAGAAAACATAGGATATATGTACAAGGTTGAGATTTTCTACATGGAGTTGATAGCTTAAGTTATCGTGTAAGAGAAAATTGATCTATCATCATATATATTTAAAATGAATACTTTTACAGATAGTTTCTCAAAGAAAAAACAAAGAATGTCATTTTAAGGGTAAAGAATAGAAATACATTCCAAATTCCAGGTTGAAAATTGCTACCATTACTGGAAGCACTTTGTCTGAAACTAGATGATTAATTCTTTGAATGCTGTACTTTAAATTTAGTTATCTAATAACATTTGGCTGAGGTAATTTTTAAACTAAGAACTACTGAAGGGTAAATTGAATATGACACATATGTACTACTAGACTTTAACTTCTGAGTGGAAAACAATAAAATTATTCAGACAGGAGAGTGTAAAAGAATATGACACTGATTCCATGGGAAGGTTAGAAAAATCAAATGTAACAAGCTTAAAATTCATGTGAACTTTCCCCATTCATATTAGAGAAACAGTTTATTTATAAAAGGGATTATCTTCAGATAACTAGCCAAACTGGACATATGGCTTCTATTTGACTGATACATTTATATTACCAAAATAAACAATATTAGCCACTACTGTTCTAAATTAATCCATCTTACATACTAGTGTAAGATGGAAGCATACTGGAGAGAGAAGGGCAAAATTAAAATACAACAATCAAGTACATACATGTTTTGGATTTTAGAATCCAAAGACTCCATGGCAAGTAAAGAATCCATGGGAAACAAGTAGTTTTATGAGTTTATGGTCCTGGACCTACATATGTGTGGACGATTTTAATTGCCTCTCTGATACTAGGTTTCCTGTGATTTGCATTTGCATGATTGCTACATATTGCTGCTCATATTTATGAGTGTGTTATTTTTAATATTTACTAGCTATTTAAGTTCAGAAGACAGCAAAATAAAATTAACCAGGGAAAATATTTGATACTGAGAACAAATTATATTATTTTCATTTCTGACTTTCATATTAAATAGAAAAAAATTCAAAGTAACTATAGACAGAATTATCATTTACTTTAAACATTTTATTTGTCTTGATTTGTTTCTGCTCACTTTGTAGATTTTACTTGTATTATTTCAGTTTCATGGATCTTAGTATTCTTTTCATTGTGCTTGCAATTCAAATTCATACTATGTTTTTTCCCATCATTTTTATGAAAGTACAATCAGTTTAATACAATCAAACACAAGAATAGTCAGGTTTGAAAGAATTTTTAAGGGATGGATTACATTAGCTTTGTGAATAAAATATTTGAAACAAGTTTTTCTTTAACTGAATCAGAAATTTATTTATAGAAGGAAGCAATACAAAGCCACTCCAAGGAGTTGGGAACTAGAGCTGGTTCTCCACCTAATCTGGGGTGGTGGTATTGATTTATGGGTTCGGGACCCAGTTTCTACTCTCTGGAAAGTTGATATTTGATTGATTGGTTATTGAGCTTATTGCTAGTGTTTTGGTTTTGTGGGTTAATAGGGACATTTGGGTAGGTAGGGCACTCCGCACTCAGAAGGACAGTATTGGCAAGGAGTTAAACCATGACCTGTCAACTTTAGAAGAAAAACCACAAAACTGCCCAAAAAATGCTTGCTACTCAGAACCACACAGAAGCCGCTTTTCCTACACTCTAAAATGGCTTGCAGTCTTTTAACCCTCGTGGGGTCCCTTATTTCCCTACATCTGTATTAATACTAATATTAATTTCTTAAGTATAGATGATTTGGTAGAATTACACTTCCTTCTGTGAAATCCTCAGTATTATTACCCAGCTGCCAAAGAATAGGATCAAGATAAAAATAATATTTTCACCTTATTCTCATTCTCTCTCCCTCTCTCTTTCTCTCTACCTATTCACACCTGTTTACACTTATTCAAAATTCTACCTTGTTTAAAATGGTTTCTTCATTTTAATATTGATTTTTTCTACAGTTTTTGTTGTTATTCTGTTTCAGATATGATACCAGGCATTTTGCTTACACTTGATTATATATTATCATATTATGTTGCCATTAATTTCTCCTAAAATGCAAACCATAAATTATAATTCACATTTTATTTCCCTTTAATGTCTTCCAGTGTCAACCCCCAGATTCTATTTTGCTTCTCTTTTCATTTCCATTATGAAGTACCTGAAATTTACATCCCTTCCCCCAGTGAGAGTCATTTTACTTTGCAATCTGTGCCTCTCTTTTATGTTGTACTTGCACATTTGTTTTAGAGAGAAAAAGAGAGAGAGAAAGAGCTGTTGGGCCCTAGCAAAGTGGAAATTAAAGGAAGTGTAAAACAACTAAGAAGTAATTCAAAAATATTTACATAGTAGATGATAAGGACTGAGTTGTTCATATGAAAATTACAGAATTAAAAAACAGCACAGAATATTAAGTCATCCTGATGACAGGCCACTAATTGGTTAATCAACTGTGTCAAAAACGTGAGGGTTGTAGTGAAGACGCTGGAAGTAGCATTATAAAAACAATTAGTGGATCTCCGTTGCATTCCGCTAGTTCTCCTATTATGCTTCCGTTCTTATCAAGCGTAAGTGATCATTTTGTCTTCATTATTTCCTGTTTCACTCTTGAGTTTTCTATTTCCTTACTTCTAAAGACAACCTTAAAGCAATGCCTGTATTACTTCAGTTTCCTTCCAAAAGTGCTGCATTGTTTGACACCAATAAAAGAAATATAATCTATCTAAGTAAAGACTGTGGAAAATAGACATATATTTGGAAGTTGGTATGTGTTTCTAGGTTGATATTTAAAAGAGGTCGAAAGTTCCTGAGCCCATCTCCACAACAAAAAAGAATAAAATGAAACTCAACAGCTTTGCTTATATCCATTAGACATTTGAAATCTCAGAGAAAGTTGTTTCCTCCACATAGAGACTGAGAAGCAGATGACAAAATCAGAGTTCACCTGAACAGTAGAAGCCCATTAGAAGAAGCCTACAACTGGTTCCAATATCAGTAGGAAGAATTTCAAGCTGTATTTGACAAATTTCTGGAGCCTCTAGGTATTTGATTTGAGAGTCAAGTATTCCTAGAATTTTATCTTTAGGAATCCTATCACTTCTCATCAAAAACAGAGAAGAAAATGACAGGTTGATCAAAAATAAGGAGCAGAAACATAGTGATTTTTTTTTTATATGCTAAGAGGTCTCTTTTCTCCTTTACAACTGGGCTTTACAAAGTCCTAATAAACCTGGGGGAGAAAGGTATCTGGGTCCACCTCACCCTAGCCTTCCAAGTCAAGGAAAGGGAATATTCAACTCAAGCTCCTCACTTTCCGGAAGGCTAAGTCCTAATCATAGTCTTAAGAATGTTTTCTCCTTCCCATGTCTTCTTCACCAAAAAAAGAATACTGTTTACAATAATGAGATATAACAGACCGCAGACCTAGAAATAAGACATCAAAGAATCTCTAGGAAAGACTCCAAGAGAGCAGGTGAAACAAAAAGAACCACAATCAAGGAAATTTTAGACAAAAAAGCTACTGCAAATAATAAACAATGCTTAACCACTGACCACATAAGCATAAGACTAGAAGCTTGCATCTCTTATTTGTTTTTACTAAATACATCATGTCAAAGTTTCAGCAAAAATTACAAAGCATGTTCTTTCCTATAGTAAAAATAAGGAGATGATCATTTCCCAAATTGCAACACAATTTAACATCATACAAAAGGATTGAAAAATACTTTCCCTAAAACTTTAAGTGAGAATAATTAGTACAACTCACAGTAGACCCATAGATGGGATACAATAGCCATATACTATCAGTTTCAATTTTGTTTTGGGTCCTATTATTAAGGTCTATTTACCCAATTAGGATGCAGGCGAATCTTTGTAGATATGAAGTCCACATTTCAGATATAAAGTCTGAAAATTTTTGGTTGGAACATAAAGCAAATAATTCTGCATAGTCTGACAAATAAAAAGATAGAGACTTTAGTATGAAATAATGATTATGCACCAGTTTTCATTCACTGTCAGACAAGGACCAAGTAACCACCCCACCTCAACATGTAGTGTTCCCATAAGTTAGTGTAAGATGAACTCAGTTTCTTACATTAGCAATGAAAGGTAAAAAGAAAACAAAGGACTTCTGCTTTGAAGGTTGATCCACGGAAACAACCAGCATCAGAAAGAATTGGAGTCTGACAAGTTTTCACCTTCTTTTTAGTTACAAATGTGTAACTCAGTCATATAAGGAAGAGTTTGCATTGCCCAAAAATAGTGAATATATCTACACACAGTATATGTAATTTTTGTTTTACTAGGAGAAAACAGTTCAAAATATTCCATCTAATATCTTCCCACTTTCCACTGATATAGTGATAAGGTCAAGATTCTCTATTTTAAATAGAGACTGGTAGATTTTCCTTTGATCAGATACTTATTGCACATTTTCGTCTAACTAAAACATTTTAATATCATTCCCATTTTAATCATGGAAAATAATTCACTCAACTTACTTGAAATACTGACTTTAACAAGACTGAAATAAAAATTTGTAAACACTGGGGCCAGAGTTACAGCTCAGTGTCCCAGCGTCTGCCTGGTAAGTGCAAGGCCCTAAGTTTTACTCCTGGTATCAATCAGTCAATAAATAAATGTAAACCAAGTGCTGATGTATATAATCCTTTGCAATGTCATTTCATTTTGTACTCATTTTCCATCTTTGAATCATAATTTATAGATTTAGAATAGAATTTGCTCTTCTGTTTCCTTCATGGTGAAGAAAACTTTACCACTCATTAATACTATAGCATAAAAAATATGTGAAAACAACTATATTTATAAAAATTTATCTTAAATTTATCTTTATGGTTTACTTCTTTATCCAGAGGATATTCATGGAGATAAAGAAAATTAAGGTAATTCAAAATAAAACTATAAAATCCAAATAAATAATAAACTCTAGTGGAGACAGGAGAGAGAGGGAGGAAGGGAGTAGGAGAGGGGGAAAGAGAGCGGGAGAAGTTAAGTAGAGAATCAGTGTCTTGGGTTTTGAATAATCGTTCTACACCCAGGTTGAGAAATAAATTCCAGGAAGGAAACCACAATGTCTTGCCAAGTAAAATGGCTCTGGATGTGAAAAGAATTATGCAATTGTTTAATGAACATATTAAAATTGATATGACAGAATAACAGGACATTGATTAGCTGAGCTTAATAGTGGAAAGAAGAAGATTTCAAGAATGGGATATATATA
>RJWM01001765.1:55806-145130 GCA_004363535.1 Dasyprocta punctata
AAAGAAAGAAAGAAAGAAAGAAAGAAAGAAAGAAAGAAAGAAAGAAAAAAGGAAAAAAAGAGCGAGCAGGCAAGTGGACCAGGGATGAAGCGCCATCCCCAGTATAAAGTAAATAAATGGCAAACTAAGCATAGGGAGTGGAAAGTGTGACATGGAGAGTTGATACAGGGAGCATAATCCAGATAGGCAATCTTTTTGTTAGTATTTTTGTTAGTATTTATTGCACTTGGCACCTATGTGAAAAACAAATTGTGATGCTTTGTGCCTGAACGTGTCTTATTATAGGTTAATGTGTTTTAAATACAGAACTGAAGGAAGCAAAAATGAAGTGTGACTTAAATTTCCTAAGGGAGATTGTGTCACACAATAAGATTAGAAAAACAAACAGAAAACTATAGCCATAACAAAAGAGTTGAGATGTAAGCATAGAAAACATAATCTGCTCAAATGACAGATGGAGTTTTAAAATAAGGGCAAAGCAGTGACATAAAACATAAATCAACAGTAAATTCTCAAACAGAGGAAGTCAAGAGTGTTAAATGATTTTTAAGTTTAATTGAATATATGAAAGACAAAGATAAAAAATAGGGCACATGTGAAACAATTGTCACATGTAACTGAATTATGTACAAAAGATTTACCTGCAAAAGCTGTGATCTCCAATGAAATATCCATTTTGGAGTTAGCTCAATATAAATTTTTATTTTAGCTTTCCTGTAAAATTATAAAGTAATCCTTAATAAAGAGATTATACTTCCTAAAAGATTATGTTCTAACAGGTAACTGAATGGTATATTCAAGAATCCTAAATATAAGTGCAAAATGCCAAGTTAAAAAAACACCAGAAAGTACAAGAATAAATAAACAAGTGATTTAGGTGTTCTCACTCTTCTTCCTAATGCAGCTAGATACATAATAAATCCATAATACAAATAAAAGCAATGAATTTTGTATTTTGACAGAAAAATCGCATTCAAGATATCAAAAGTAGACATTGCATACTCTTTTTGGCAATTTTAAAAATCAAAAATAATGAAAAATTTCACAACAAAATAGGAAAAGAATAGTAATAGTTATACATCATGTACTGTTATCTTCAAATTTCTTACCCACCATACAAGAGCTGGACCAAGAAGATTCTTACAAAAATGAAACAAACAGATAATAACACAAAACTTGTATATTTTTTAAAAAAAAAGATATTCAAAGTCCATAATTACAAAAGAGGGCAACTTGGATTGAAAAACTGACATGACTTACTCCTGAAGTGAGTTTGTGAATTTATACATTATGCAAATTTGTGAATGTATAAGATAATTCAAGAGAAACTGAATTAGTTTTTCTTGTGCTCTGAATCTCTCCATGTAGACTTCCCTCTAGTGCAATGACTACAGCCAGTATCCTACAACAGATGTTCTATAAACTTCGTAGAGTTCGTCATAGGTATGCAGTTTTTATATTGCACAAAAGGGCGCCAGCACTTGCTGACTATACTGCATGTGCAAAAAGTTATTTTAAGAGCAGAGAATGGTTTTCCTCTTCATAAAAACCTATAGTCTTTCTACCACATTTAAAGGTAAATATTAGGATGCTGTTGTCTAAATAGGGAGTTTGGATAAAGAACAAAACAAATTCTTATCTATATTTCATTCAGTAAATAAGAGCAACATCTTTAGTAATTCCCCCCAAAAATACTTCTGCGAAGTCAATCTAATGAAGGAAAAGTTTTTATTTTTAGAGTGGAATTTTGCACATACCAAAAATCCCCATGGAATGTTGCCATGAGTTATGCCTAGTATCACTTTTTCTACTAAATATTATTCCCCATCATTCTTGGTTACATCAGAGGTGGTAACCAAGTGGCATGTTTCACTGCAAAGGGTTTTAGGATGCATATATAATCAATATATGCAAGGCCCCATGAAGATAAGATAGAAAAATACATCATTATATCATGCACTGATTTTCTTTTACTCTACCTACTAAATGAACTGTGATGATAAGAATTGACCCATAGTTTGAGGGGCTGAGTAGTTATAACTGATGGATGAAGATTAAAAATTCACCTATGTTAAAATAAACAAAATGCTAACCCAGGAAGAAATTGATAATGCTTTTATTAAGCTTCCATCGAATATGCCACCCATTATCTAGAGGTAAATAAAGGTTTTGGGAGTGGAATACTTGCTATGAGTATTTTATTTGCAGAGCTCTGGAACAAGATATAATTGTATTAGGGCAGCAAAGCAACACCAAAGTCAAACTAGCAGAGTGTGTCAGTACTTAGAAGGCTTATCATTTCTGTAAATGTCAATATTATGCTACAACAATGTTTAAATTCTGTCTCTGCTGATATGTTGGTATCTTTAAATCATAATCCAGATTATTTTTGTTTTCTAAAATACTTTAAACAACCTACTATTTGAGTATTTCATATATATAGGTATATATGTTTAGAAGTAGAGAACTGGTAAAGATGATTGTATTTCTATTGTATTATATTTTCTAGTAAAAATTTTAATGAAAACAATGTGAAATAGAACAATGTAGTATTTAGTATATGAAAATTTTGTTCAAAGGGGAATTAAGAATGGCCTTAATATGCAGTCAACATAAGAAAATGGTAAAATGTACAAGTCTGTACACAAAGGGAATAATATTCTCCCTTTATTTATTAATGTGTACATTTTAGTGGTTGAAATCAAAATAGTTTCAACAGAAATTATAATCTTCTAGCAAAATAACTTTTAGGAACTGACTGTGAAATAAACTTTTTTTAAAATTATAGATTGGATCATGTAGTCACCTGCTAAAGATGGTGATCTATGGGAGTGAAGTGGAAATTGTCATAAAATGATTAATGGCAAAAAAATCATTCTGAATATTAAAGGACAAAGATTATCTCATCTCTGGTTTTGTGACATAACTAATGGGCACAGTTGTTAATGACTTACTTAGCTTTTCTTTCAAATTAGATTAAAACTTCCAAAGAACATGAAGCTTGCAGTGATTTGTAGCTTTTACATTTAGGATTCCCAATTCCTAATTTTCAATTAATAAATTTATATACCCACACAAAAACTGCAAGATTACTACAAAAATCATTATGTACAAGATAATATCTATCAAGCTAAAACACTTTCAAAGGCACTTAAATAAGTGGATGAAATTTTCCTCATCAAAGATCACACAACTGTCAAAGTCAACTCTGTCATGTCCTTAGATTATCTGAATGAATTAAAAGTAATGTATGTGTAGCAGTGTGAAGTACTATACATCCTACTGATTGTTCAGAAAGGAAAGCAAGACTGTTGGAGCACAGTTATGGAGAGGAGAATATCTTCCCACAGGCAGCCTAAGGGTAGAAGAACATCTTCCTATTATTAGAAATTCATAGTTGTTGTCACTTGAGGACCAATTATAGGTGCATGGGAATGTTCCCGTGGCTGAGAGAATAATGTTGTCAGGAACAATTTTTCTATGATGACCCAAGCATATTTGCATTATTGACTCATCCATGTTTAAATTCAAATGAAGGACTGCATTAAAGGTTATGAAATCATGAATGTGCTTTTCCTTTAAGTACTTCAAAAAAAGTGTGGTCTGATGGTATGTACATGTTTAGGAGTTTTATTTCTTGCTGATGTCACAGAATAATTCAGATCTAGCTAGAAATGCATGAAAATAAGGATCAGAGAAGAAAACATCCAAGGAAATCTTCCTGGAGTGTTCTTGTTCAAAATATAGCATGTGTTCATCTCAGAAATCATCAAAATACTTTTAAATTTATAAACATTTTAGCTCAGCAGAACAGCAAATAAAAAACAGAGTTCCAAGGTTAAAGTGTTTCATAGGTCTTGGAATGTGCTCATTCAGACTTGTCCTATGGAGAATGCCCTTAACATCTTGGATTTTGTAGGGTTATATTTTATCAAATATGAAAATAGTAATTAACTTTGGCACAATAATATTAGCTAAATTTTACACTGTATTTTAATTTCCCTAATTACCCCCACAATTGCCCTTTCTCCCTTCCTGGGTATATAACCCAGGATATTACCCAGTTTGTAGGTGTCGTGTCACCGTAGCTTCCTTCAATCTGTGCCAGTTTCTGTCTTTCCTTTTCCTTCACTCCTGTGACCTTTGAAGGGTGCTGTTCTGATCTGTAGGGTATTCTTCTACTTAGACATGTCTGCATACTATAGAAGTACCGTGCCTTCTCATGCAATTGTACCCAGAGGTACATGATAACAACATGACTTGTCACTGCTGAAGGCAACTCTGATCACTTAATGTGATACATGTCAGATCTTTGTATTGTAAAGTTAATGACTTTTTTAAACATTATTTGATAGAAGAAATTCACTAAATTCAGCCCACACTCAAAGTCACAATGAAATGTTTAGAGAGACACTTTCAAGCTTTGTCACTATTCTATGTCTCCTTAAAGTTTTAACTGCAAATTTTAATATTAATCAGCCTGCAAGTTTTTTAACTGTGGTACTCTAATGCTGAATTTCAGTTTAAGTCACGCTTTTTGCATTAATTAATCAGAGCTATTCTGTATGGAGTATTATTTTGATCTAGTACATTAATTCTTTATGTCAGTTTGAATCTGTGGATATTTATTTTTGAATAAGTCTTATTTTCAGCCAATGTTTTTAATTCACTTTCTTTGAAGTTGCTCTAAAATCCCTGTCATTTTTTAAAAATTCAGTTTTTGCCTAATGTAAAATTCTGAATTTACACTTCTATTTTTTCAGCAGTGGAAGAGTAGGCACTGTTTGTATCCTATTTCAACAGTTTTTAATGAAAACCTACTCTTATATCAATTGGTCTCCCCTGCAGATAAGACATCATTTTTTTTCTCTCTCATTTTAGAATTTTTTCTTTGTGTTTACTTTCTGCCAATCTGATCATAATATTTCTTGTCATGTTTTTCTTTGGGTTTATCCAGTTGGTGATATAGTCAACATTTTTGGTAGGTTTGTCCATGGTTTTAATCATTTAGATATGTTTCTAGTCATGATTTTATCAGGTATTTTCAGTTTCCTCTTTCTCTTCCTTTAGGATCTCAATGACACAAATGAGATGTTGTTATTCTACAGAGAGAAAATGTCTTGCTAAGTCAGTCAATTGCCTTTGTTACACTCCAACTTGCAGTCTTCTTACTGCAACCTCCCAGAGTGCAGGGTTTACAGGAGTGCATCACAATGCCTAGTTACAGATTTATTCTTCTGTGTTTCCAGATCTTGTCGTTAGTCAGGGATTAGCTGCCTGTATCCATTACTCCTCCTAAGGATAGAGCATTTTCCATTTCTCCTCACAGACTCCCACTGTGGTGGATTTTAAACAGTACCTGTGTTCTGTATTCTGTTGTTGCTGGTTTCCCTCTGTGTTGAGTTCTGCTCTGTGTGGTAGTCTCTTGCTGCATACCAAAATCAACAGGATGTGGTAGTTTTCTAAAGATTCTCCATGATTTTCCAGGTGAGCACTTTGTAGGGTGCCACAAAGAATAGCCAGAGAGCAAAAGACAAAGAAATCCCACTTTGTTTCTGGTTTGTTGGAACCATATGCTTTTCTTCCAGCTCAAGTTTAGTCTTTAGAATTTCATTTTGAATTTTCTACTGGAATCTCACCTGATTTTACAACTTCCGAGAGTGTCTGTTCAAGTCTAAGGTAAACAATGACTGATGATCTGTTTCTTTCATCAGGATAATCCCCCATGCTGATTTCAGGAAAGATGTTTTGCTTTCAGTTCTCTGATAGTTTCAAGAAAATCTAAGACTTTTTAGTTGGTATAACTTTTATATTCTCTTCTAAAAGTAAAGCCAACAATCATTCCAGCACTTTTTTTTTCAAATACTGATTCAAAAGCTGAAAATGCTTTCAAATTCAGGTTCAAGTTTCAAAAAACTAAACAACATTGCTCTTCATCTTAGAACCAGGCAAAAATAGTATTCAATTATAGCAAAGAAATTAGGAAGCAGAAATATAGGATTGTGACATTTAAATGCTGTCTCTTCCCAAAGACAACTCATTAATGTTTGTAATTTAAATACATTAATCAAGTGAGTCACTTTCATTATATAAAATTTAAAAATTTTTAAGATCAACTTTAGGACACTCTGTGAGACTACATACATGGGTTTATGCTAAATAATGTGGTGCGGCATTCAATTTTGCCCAGTAATAGCAAACATTTTTGATAGACTGTTCAAAACAGTAGGATTTAAATTGATAATGTTTTTATTTTTTATTTTTTTGATGTTTTTAATAATGTAGAAGAAAGTAGAATACAAATCAAGATAATTGAACAATCTTTGTGAAAGACGCTATTTCACACGTATAAAAGTTTAGCAATATCTCTCTTTAGATTCAATTAGGAAAATCATAATTGATTTTATGAAGACATTTAATTATAACTTAACATTCCACTGTACTTCATAATCTAATGCTCCATAAATGTTATGAAATATAGGTCAGTATTTACAAAATTGGTTTGGTTAACTTAACCAATGTCTTTTTTTTTTTTCTTTTTGCAGCACCAAGGTTTGAACTCACAACCTTGCACCTGCCACACAGGCGCTTAAGCTACTGAGCCAAACTCCTGTCTCTTAACCAATGTCATCTTTCTGAGCAACTGTAGAGTTGTTTTCTCTCTTGATCAAACACATTTGCTCTCAAATACAATATTGCAATTTCAGGCCAAGCATGAAAATGTCTGTGCACTGTACTAATGCCAATGAGTAATCTCCTGTTTGGGGCTATAAACATTTCAGTTCAGCTGTTCAATACATGTTTATATAAGCTTACATCTTCCCACTCAATAACATTTCTAAAAGAGCACAGCTCAGTAAAAAATTGAAGAGGGAATGATGAGTGGAAAACAAGTCTATTCTTAACAAGCTATAATCAAATCATTATATGAAGCTCTATTCTTTACTCTGCATTTGATATGATAGTCCTTCAAGAAAAAGAAAAAGATTATGGAATAAAAGTTGACAAATAATGTTACAATTCAAATTGAAATTTCATGTATTTTAAAAAATAAATGCTGAATCATAAGAAAAGATTTTATCAATATTGTCAGGTTCTGTCAAAAGTTTTGTGTCCAGATACACTTTACGTAGAGATTATATGCTATTCAATTTAATTTAGTTTCTATAACTTAAAAATTACTGAAATTTCTTAAGGAGATAATAAATAACATAAAGTTTCAAACAATATTTAAGATGTAAAGAAGTTGGATTGGGGATAAACAATAAATACTATCAAATAAATTGTGGAACTTCTGCCTCAAAATGTGTAAGTTTGCTTTTAGCACTGAAGTACAATGTTGTACACTTATCAGGCAATGAGCTGTCAGAGATAAATCTTTGTTTAGATTTCAATGAAATAATATATTACAAAACATAAAACATTTTATTAATTACATTTCTTAATTTTAAAAAATTCCGTTCCATCTTTGTTTAAGGCTCATTCTTTTAATGACAAGATATCTTTATACAACTTCTCAAAACTTTTTCAAATGTTAATTAATGGACAATTCTCTTCCTAGAACAAATTGTACTTTAAGTTAAAACTTAACAGGCAAATTTAAAATTTTAATTCTTGACACAATTTCTTTTGGAGTTGGGCTCAGTTTGGAAAATTCTTTCCTATGTCTTCAAGAGTTTTATTTATTTTATTTTCCATCCAATTGTTTGTATTTTAATATTTATGTCTTTGATCTGTTTTGATTTCCTTTCAGTGCATGTTCTCAATTTAATCTTCTGTATATGCATAATCAATTTTACCAGCAACATTTGTTAAAGAGGCTATTTTTCCTCTGGTCTATAATACATAATATAAATTTCCAAACTCAGTATTTTGGTCCCATTCTCAAAAATGAAATGGCTTAATGTCGGGGGTTGTTTCTTCATCCTCTATTCAGTTATATTGGTCCATATGGCTGTTTTTGTCCCAGTACCCTGCTGTTTTATGACTGTGGCTTTGTAGTATAATCTAAAATCCAGGGCTGTTGTGCCTCTCACTTTGATCCTGTTACTCAGGATTGTTTTTACTCTTCTGGATCTCTTCCAGATACACATAAACACTTTTTCTAATTCTATGAGGAGTGATTTTGGTATTTTAATTGGGATTGTATTAAATTTATGTATTAGTTTTTGTAATATGGTCATTTTGAGAATATGATTTCTGCTTACCGGAAACAAAGTACATCTTTCCACTTCCAGATATCATCTTGATGGTGTATATATGAGTTGTTTGAATTATACAGTCTATATTTGCTCCCAGTTTGAATTGTGTAGGAATAGCTTTGATCACAAGAAAATCAAAACAAAAAGCATTCATTAAAAAATAATAACACTTAATTTAAAATTATTGTCTTTGGGAAAGGGAAGTTATCATAGGTGCCTGTATAAAAAGTGCACATAATATTTTGAATTCTGGCTTTCCATTTAGATCAAATGATTACTGTTCTAAAGTATTTATAATCATTTTTTGTACCACACTTTCTTTGGTACATAGGCACAGTGGAGCAATGAATGTCAGTGAATGATGTCTACTTAAGCAGATATATGAATTTGCTTTTGAAACATCATGTCAAATATAACTGTTATTTTCCTATTTATTGCTTTCACCATCAGATTTATAAGTTTTAGTCCTTGAGAAAATATGGTGTAAATCAATCTACCAGCTACAATGTTAGTGTAAGTATATTTCAGTAAATGTTTCTTCCATATTTTTGTTTAATTGTATTCAGTAACAGTAGCAAATATTTAGTAAGGTATTGTGCAATTTAAAAATTTAGAGTGTTTGCTTTTGAAGCTTTTAGTGAATCGCACCTGTTGAGAAAAATATTTCAAGCAGGAAGCCACTTACAGTTTTCTCTAAAGAAAAAAAAAAAGACCTGTAACTCCTAAGAGAAAAGCTGAAACATTTTACATGTTTTAATTTTGAATTTTAAATATTTTTACATGTTGGGAAAAATGGTTTTATTGAGTACACTTTTTAATTGGATCAATGAATATTTCTTGTATTAGTTTTTCATCTTTAAAAAAATATTAACATAGGCTGTTCACAAAGTAAAGAGAGGTTTATTCTGGCTCATGATTCTGCAGGATCAAGTGTCATTCTGTCTCTTGGTTTGGCTTATTGGCAAAGATGTGTATTGTTGCCAGAGTGCTTCTAGGAGTGTGTCCTCACATCTTGAGCTATGGGAGAGGGGCAGGGATCCCTGGAGAATGACAGAAAGAAATTACAGTGTCACAAAACCCTTAAAAGGCACCCTTCTAATGGCCTCAGGGCTTTTCTGTGACCACATCATCTACTAATACCACCACCCTGGGGTGAGACCTTTACATCTGAACCTTTGTCAGACATTGTATCACCAGAATTGTCAACCACTGGGAGAGTTTTCACTTTTTCAGCCAATGAACAGTTCTGGAAAACAGTGTTAAAAAGTAGATAAAATGTACACAATTAATTTCATGCTATAAAATGTTAATGAAAGACATTATAAATCTAGAAAAAATTTCACTATATGAAAACACTAGAATTTAAATATTTTTAAAAGAAAAAAATGACAGTTTTTAAGAATATGCTTCACTGGTAGACTGTTTCATGTGAGCCCTTTTAGATATATTACCTTTTCATTAATTTTTTTTTTGATTTTTAAAAAATTTCACATTGTGCAACAATGAAATACAAATTTGATGATGACTACTGGTGTTTTTTATTTAAAAAAAGAAAATAACTTAATCATATTGAAAATGAGTTTGTTAAGAAAAATATGTCCTCTCCTCAGCTGCTGCCAGGATACTGGGTTCTTCAGAGTGAGCTAAGCCTGCTGTGGGGTGAGGGCCTCACTTCCTGTGACAGCCAGCACCGCACAGGACAGCCCACTCCAAAGCCTCTGTCTCCAAGCTCCCAGCATCTGATCCGGCCTCATCCCGCAGGAGGACAAGGTGACCCTCATGAAGGATAAGATCAGTGCTCTCCTTAAAGCAGTTGCTGCCAATGTCAAAACTGGCAGGGTTTGCAAAGGCCCTGGTCTGTGCCAGTATCACAAGCCTTATCTGCAATGCAGGGACTGGTGGACTCGCTCCTGCAGCTGGTGCTCCACCTACAGGAACCCCTGTCCCCTCCACAGCTGCTGCCCCAGCTGAGAAGAAGGTGGAAACCAAGAAAAAAACAATCTGAAATCTGATGACGACATGGGCTTTGGTCTTAATGACTGAACCTCATTTGTTAACACTGTTGATAAAACTCAAAAAACTGTAGAAAACAATATAAAAGAATAAAGAAAATCCGCTTAAGATGGCAGAGTTAATTAAGGATAAGAAACAGATTTATGTCCATGAACATGCAGTGTACTTTATTTCCTTCTTTTATTTTTAATTTGTTGCTCATTTTAGAAAACAACTATTTAAAAAAAATGTTTACTACACTGCCAAGTTGTATTCCTATTTAGAAATAATATTGTTGAAAATGTAATACAGATATTTACTATAATCTCCCATATGACAGATTAATTCAATCATAAGATTGAAAATTCCAAAAATAGTCAATTTGATTTAATTTTATTCTTTCTTTTTACTTTCCAATGTGTCCCTGTTTAGATGAGAAGCTATAAAGACAGTCATACATACAGATCCTTCTCTTTTAGATCCTTTCTTCACCATCAGCACTGGAGTAGAAAAGGAAATTAGATGAGCTAAGTAGGACCCAATTTTAATTGACTGAGTCATTCAGATGTTTATTTTTATTCTGGATGCTTTGGGAAAAGTATACTTGTGTAGCAGAAGGGAAAGTTATGAGTGAGAAGCAGGAAGACCTAGATGGGAAATGGTGCTCTGGACATAATGCTGCTCCAGGTTTGGCTTCAGAACTGTATTGCCTGATACCTGAGTGAAATCTCTGGAAGTTCACCTGTGACCAGAGGAGCAATAAGTTTTAGTTAAATTCAGTGATAGTGGACATTTCTGCAAATGTATTTAGGTGGTATGTCATGAAACTGCGATAACTTGAAAACCAGAACTACAGCAGGTCAGGTGAGAGGAAAAGAATCAGAACTTGTTATTCATTTTTCCAGAGACTATTAATGAGCACCTAATGTGGGATAGAAAGTAGATATAAATAATTGAAAAATTATAATCTATTTTATATGGTGTGTGTTATACAGATATATCCAATATAGAAAGAGTGTTCTCATTAAACAGGAGAATTTGTGAGGGTCATCTATGAAAATTAAAGAAATTATAGAAAATAAGGACCATGTTTATGAACACTCTAATCTTTTTTCTGAGTAGGGGTGATAAATGGTCTCCTAAGGTGAGGCATTTATCTGAGGTTTTCTTAGGATGTCTTCATGGTGAGCATGGTTGTACCTTTCCAAGGACATACTCAACACCAGCAATGTTCAAGAGTGTGATGCACCTTCTTTAATAGAAAAATTAATATGCTTAGCTCTTAGTTGTCACCTCTAAGCAGAATGCTTATACTTTTCTATTTCTGACTGACTTGAGGCATACAAACCAGGAAAGATAGTCTTGATTTCCTGGTAATAGAGTACAATATAATCTCCATGTGTAAGAATCTTTCTGACCTTATCAGACAGTGCCAATTTATGCTGCTGCTAAACAGCTAAAAGAATAATAGGAAAATTTACTCACAATTAACAGAAAGGTTCTTAATCTGCTTAGAAGAATAAAGTTTTGCTTTGCATTATCCTGAAGAAAAAAAAACAGCTGAATCAGAGACAATAGCATGTTTTATGTGAAAATGTGCTTCAGGAAGATTCAAATCACTGTAAATGAAACACATCTAGTAAGAAGACTGAAATTTAGCATCAAAATACAGACACTGCTGACAAGTATGCAAATACAAAAAGGGAGGAAACAGGATGACTTTTTAACTAAACCCTTTGAGATTTGAAGTTATGACTCTTAGTGCAGGTGAGAAAAAGATCAAAGAGAAGAGAGCAAATGGGTATTATTGCATCACATCCAGGAGTCAAGGGTAAAACAAGCCTGATTCTGTGAAGGTGTATAAATGAGAAAGATAAATGTAAAGGATAATAAATGTGTGCACACATGCAGAAGAATCTGATTAATTCCAAAGGATGAAAGCCCCAATACTCCTCCTATAATACCAGATAGACCAGGAAAGAACAAAAACTCTCCTGATGATAAGGACTGGAAAGAAATCCTAACACAACGCTTATTAGCCAGTTTCTTGTTAAGGTATTTGCAGGTAGTTGAACAACTTCTTTGAAAGTCTGGAAACTACTGAATTGACAACAGTATGTGAGAGAAGTTCCTTTTAAAACCTTCCATACGATATGTACCAAAGAATACACACATGATAGAGAGATATTTTAAAACAATCCCTGTTAGAGATAATTCACATATCACTCAATGTTCAAAGGATAATCTGCAACATATATATATCAGTCATGAGTCAATCTGTATCTTGGTGAGAAGATCCATTCCCAAATAGAAAATACACTTTGGAAAAGACTAGAAAAGTGATAAAACACAAGGTGAAATATTATAATTTGGCAAATGATTCCTGGATACTTAACATTTACCTTTTAAAACTAAACAAATTGACTGATTACAGCTTGTGTTCATTTCAGTGAAGGGGCAATCAGGAAGCTATGAGATAATATAGGAACATGAGTGTGAGAAAATGTGTTGAATTCAATGTTCAATAATGTTCTTTTGAACACAGTAATATTAAAGCAAAAATATGACAACTGAATGGAATTTAATTAGGAAAAACATAACAAGAGGTGTTATTCTGTGAGTAAGCAGGTTAGCAGAAGACATTGGGCTAAGAAATGGCTAGATTGACCCTGAGAAATAGTAAGGTCAATGTGGCAAAGCAGAGTTCAAGTTTAGAACCTAAGAAGGCCAGATGAAGAGATTCCAAGATGCTCTTAGACCTTTTAGGCCAACTGGGTAGTTTCTTTTTATTTTGTTTATTTCATTTGTTCCCAAATATCTTTTGATATTAATTTCCTCTTTAGGAAATGTGTCCTACAGAGTACTATAGTGTCTAGGTGTGTAGGTTTGCTTGAATCAATTGTATTTGTCTCTCATTGGCCTTTACAAAGAGAGGTAGCCTTCATTAACAATAGTTCTCACAATAACTCTTCAACAACTGTTTCCCTATTATTGTTTCTATACTTTCTCTCAAAAAATTACTAATTATCTCATGTAGTTTCTCAAGCTCTCATCCATGAATTCTGTACTTTTTTCTTTTATCTTTCCTTTTTGGACTTTAATTTTGGGAGGCAAATTTATCTGTGATCATTTCAGAATTAGCCCAATTTAAGAATTTTTTTTATCACAGCAATCACAATAACTTTCTTCACAAAGAACGCCATTTGAGTTTTAACTTTATGTCATTTTGATTTGTACCATTATGTGATGCTTATGAGCTTCTCTTCTGTCTTAGAAACATAAATACACTTACTTTAAAATCACTGTCACATTCTTTACATTAAAGTGCTTTGTAAATTAATTTATAAATAAATTATGGTTTTATTGACTTTGGAAGCATTTTTTTTTCTTGACTTGGAATCTTTGCCAGTGTATTCCTCATTAAGAAAAGATTTTTAATTTTCAACTATTTTGTTTTGCTTTTAAATCTGGATGTACCTCTCTCCATCTTGGGATTTTATTATTGCCTTCCCTTAACCCCGGACCTCACAATGTGCTCTTCAGAGGAAACTGGAGAAATCTTGTGGCTCAGGTTGTCCACCCCCAGGTTACACTTCAGTGGCTGTCACTTCCTTTCACCACCCCAGATGAACAGTATCTATAAGCTCCATAGCCACGGGACTCAGTCAGTTCCAGATGGTTGATGCTCTTTGTTCCTGGGTTCAGCAAATTCTTTTGGCTTGCACTTTAAAATTGTGAACTTGGCTTTGACTCCCTGCACGGCATGGCTACTTATCCATCAGAAATACAACCCCTCACACCTTGCCCATTTCTGGAATTCTAATTCAGCAAGTTCACAGTTTTAGCTTTTATTTCCTGACAATAAATTGAAAACTTGATCTTGTTTTGGAGACAGCCCAAAGTCACAAATATAATGTAATATGAAATTGAATCATTTTATGTCAGGGAGTATATAATCCAAATTACATTTTAAAAAGATTTCTCGTGCAGCCACATCCAGAATGAATCAAAGAGGCCAAAATAGAAGCAATAATAGAAGTATGAAAAAGAAAGGCAGCCACACTTTTAGGACATGAAAAGAAAGAGCTATGTGAATATGAGAAGTATAACTGACCTCAAAGCTTAAAATACCAATAACCTTAATCCTGGTTAAAGGGTAATTAGTTATTATTAGAAATCCCAAATAAAGAATGGGAGAATTCATGGCTCAGTACTAATTCCTTTAATTTTATTCACTTTTTTAATATATATATTTCAGTGTAGATCCCACCTCTTGATCATTTACTACACTTTGTTTGTAAAATTTCATACGGATATATTTTAATCTTCCTGGGCTCCTTTGTTTTTTTTTAGGTTAATAGTTAAACATTTTATTATGTCCTAAGTTTTATTTTTTCATTTCTACAACACAGAATGATATGATTCAATTTCTTTCCAGTAATAAAAAGTTCATAAAAAAGTATATTTTAAAGTACAATATTTGTATTTTATGAATTGTGCTATTGCTAAATAAGTAACAAAATTGAAAATAAAGTGTGAATGTTCAGGAACTAAATGAGCCCTCTATTTTTTTAAATTTAAGATTTAATGTTTATATTCACTGCTGTATCTAAGATATTTTTCCTGAAAAAAAATTTTTAAAAACTGTCTAATTTTTATACTCATAACACCTGCATAAATCAATTTAAAAGCAAAACAATGGAATGTATGCAATGTGTTATATTCATATGAATACAATTATTTCATAATTGAGCTTAATATTTAGTCACTTAAACTTTTCCAAGTAATCAGAATGCTAAAAACGCACAAAATTAGAGAGATAAAAGGAGTGTAAAAGCTATCTTATGTAGCTTTCAAAACAAATGCCATGAAAACATGATCTACATTTCACTGCTGTGGCCATATTTATTTAAGGAATATGATTATGCATACTTTCATAGCTGACTAGAATATTATAGTATAATAAATACTTTCAGGTCACCAGAGTAACACCAATCAATTTGCCAAAACAAGAGATTTTTAAAATGCCTTAAGGCAATTGAAGAACTACAGAAGAAAAAAAAGGTAATATTATGTTTTATAATTGTCCTTTCAAGTCATTAAAACTAATTATTCTCAACAGGAACTTGCTTACAAAATATCTGAAGGCCATGAAGAAGGCTTTCTGTAAAAAAAATAAAGCACTGTACCACATTTTATTCTGAGACATATTTATTTTACATTTCATTATAGTTATATGAAAAGTTCCAAACATGTACATTACATAGTTAAAAATGAGCAGTCTTCTCACCGCGCCCCTCACCTTTTTACCTTATGTCTCCCCATCTTTGGCAAGATAATTGTTTCTGGGGTATGAAAATACATAAACTTAGATCCCCTTTGTATTAACAACTTTATTTGTTACTTTACCCTCTTATCTTCTCAATAGCATCTCCCAAGGCTTAAGATAGAACTTTTCGCTTTGCAGACCTGCCCTTCACAGAGCATAAACTGTGCGGCAACCTCAGATCAAAAGCCTCCTGCTGGAGGTGGAAAATTTTGAGGATTGTAATTGAACTCCTTTCTTCCCAGGTAGTGCACAAATCCTTCCCGCCAGCTCAGGGGGAACTTTAAATTTCAAGGACAAAGGAGAAAGCTCTCTGTGTAGTTTCTGCCTAATATCTGTTAAATTTCTACAATTTTTGTCGCAGGTTATATACCTGTAGTTCTTATGCTTTTGACTTGCGTGCACACTATAATTTCTTCGATGATGAACTGCATATTTTATCTGTACGTGTACCTGAACTCCCATGTGAATTTTTTCCTTCGTGATATATATGTTAAATAATGGTTATTTGTAATTATTATTTCATTTGTATATTTAGGTATGTTTAGAAGAGATCCAAAATGTTTCCTTTTTATTGACCTATTTCTCTGTAATTATTTAATTGAATTCATTGTTATTTATATATCTATTTATATATCATCTTACATTTCAACTAGGTAAAATGTATCAAATTCAAAGATTAAAACAAAGCATGAATCTTAAACTCTAACCTTACACAGATGAAGCTAAGAAAGATAATGGCTCCCCCACAAAGGCCGGGTCTGAATTCTACAGTCTAAGGATATGTTATGTTACCTGACAAAAATAAAATGTAGATAAAAGTAAATTTGCTATATTCTTAGTTTAGAATAGAAAGATTATCCTTGAATTATCCTGATGATTCCCAATGTAATTCTAGTTGTTCTTTAAAGTAGAAAAGTGAGGCAGAAGAGGATGAAGGTCAAAGTTGGAAAAAAGATTATGACGACACTATTCTGCTGGCTTTAAAACTAGAAGAAATTATGCCACCCCAACACAGTAGCCATTTAAACTTGAAAGTAAAAAATCCCTGGATTTTATCTATAGTCTTCAGAAAAGAACACAGTTCTATCAACACCTTTATGTAAAAACAATAAGACTTCTAACCTATGATACTCTAAATTCTGCACCTTCATAAAACAATTTGTGATAATTTGTTATATCAACATCATGGAAATAAAACTACTTATGCACTGTAAATACACATTTCAAAAACTATAAATGATAGTGTTCTCCATGTGATTCAGTTTTACAGTTTATCAAATTTTCTTACCTATATATCATAATATGCAAGTATATTGCCTTGTCATCCTGGACTTCATCTATTTCCAGAAGGCATGATGCGTTCAGTATGATGTTAACAGCAGTGACCTATACTTCCTTAAGATAGGCCCCACTGATAATATCACACCGCACACTTCTCACTTTCCACAAGTCAAATACAGAAGAATCTGAAGTCCTTCAGGACTCCATAATGTAAGAGATTTGATCCTTGCATAATTGGGCAGTAGCAGAATCTTTACTCCTTTTTCTACTATTGACATAATGTTTAGTTAGGAGAAGCCCCAAAATACTGTGCTATATCACTGATATTCACTGTTGTTTAATTTCACCCATATCCTTTCTTTTCAAAAGCAATCCCTAGTCAACATACCTTGAAAAGTACATTAACTGTAAGTAACTTTTAAGATTTCTCACACATTGATGTAGCTAAGACCTATTGATCAGGTTACATGAAAATTTAATCACTCAGTTCAATGACTACAGAGATTTTATCGTAAGATAAAGTATAATGCCATATATTAATTCTTTTTATTAGTAGTTTTAGTCATACATATATATAATATAATATAATATAATATAATATAATATATACATACACATGTGTTTGAAATATAAACATGAACACAATATGTGGTGGTGGACTGATAAGTGATGGTCAACTTGTAACACCAGCTGAACTGAATCAGCGTGGTGCTGAGTATGGATGGCCCACCTGAGGACTGTTGCCAAGATAAAAGGAGAACTGGAAGGAAAGAGGTGTTTTTGATTTCCCTTGGTGCTGTTGGTTCTCCTGGAGGAGCTTGCTGAGCTTCTTTCCTGATATGAACTTGGCTGCTCTCATTGTCAGAAGAGCTCAGGACCTTGTCACTGAGAATGGCTGTGGTTCACTTTGGGGGAGCCCTGGTCCTCACTTTACCACTTCTTGGCCTCAGAGGGGAAGATGGTGTGCTTCTCAATCCCCAAGAGAGGATTTGCACTCTGGCTTCCTGATATGAAGTCAGCTGTTCTCATTGTCGGAGGAGCTCGGGACCACATTGTCACTGAGGATGTCTATGGTACTTTTCATGGGAGCTCTGGTGCTTGTTTTGAGCATTGCTTTTTGGCTCCAGTGCAGAGCCCTCAGCCTACTGGCGCAGATCCTTCATCCTGCTGGCATAGACTTTTTAACTTCCACCACTGATCTTTGGGCCTTCCCAGCACAGATCTGTGAAACAGACTTGCATGAGTCATTGTCCTGAGCTGTAGGCCTCCAGTTGGACTCTTGGGGGGCATTCTCATGAGCTCTAGGTCTTCAACTGGACTCATGCAGGATGTTGCCATGGGATCTAGGCCCTCAGCTGGATTCTTTGGGCCTTAATGTGTGGACAGATTTCCTACACTCTTTCTTTTGTATTTGACTCTTTGTTTGACCATTATAAAATGATCCTATGAATTATGTTTCCTGTATGTAATTGTTTTCCTTGCAAATCCCTGACTACAACATATATGTATGTATGTGTGTGTGTGTGTGTGTGTATATATATATATATATATATAGAGAGAGAGAGAGAGAGAGAGAGAACATAGATATTTGGAGTACATATAACATACAGATATATTCATATATATTCTATATATTGGGGCAATATATATCTGAAATGCAACGTCATAAAATGCCAAATAGTTACCCTATAATCAACTATATACCCCAAAATTAATGAAATGAGTAAATAACAAAATTATACTTCATAATAATATACATTTTAGATATTTTGCCAAGATGTTTCCCAAACTATTGCTTAATATTATCAAATTTAAAGTCAGTATCAAAAAATGTAAAGTGGCTCTTGTAATTATTGTAATTACAAAGCATTATTTAAAAAGAAAACACTATATGTGGTGGTGAATTGAATAATTGTTAATTTGAGTGGGTTGCACCCAGTTGAATTGAGTCAGCATGGGTCTGGGCGTGGAAGACCCACTGTAAGGAGGATCGCTGTCAGAACAGTATAGAAAGAGAAGGGGAGGGAAGCCTTTCAGCTGATTTCCTTTGGAAGAGCTTGGCTGCAGTTGATCTTCATCAGGCGAGCTTTGGCATTTCTCTTCAGAGAAGCTCGGGTCTGTGCTTTGCCTTGGGCATCGTCTACTCTCCTGGCTTTCATCACAGATTCCTCAGTTTCCAACATCAGCTTTTCATCCTGCCAGAGCAGACTCTGTAGCTTCTGCAGTATATTGAACAGTAGTCTGTATGTATTTGTTTTATTATTATTTTCTTTAAAAATCAGATACATGTGCAATATTAACATTTAAGTCTTGGCTCACACTCCTTGACCTCCCTAGTTATCTCAAGACAGCTGCCTCAGGGGTGGGGCCACAACTGGGCTCACAAAGTTGCCTATGAAAATGTAGGTATCCAGCTGGTGGTGGGAAGGAAGGAATGTGAATGGATTAAAAAATAATCATAGAAGACATTAAACATTACAGGTTTGAAAGAAGAAGAAGGAAACAATGAGTCAAGATATATGGATTGAATTTTTCTACAAATTAAAAAAACACAAGGGAATGTAATTTCCTCTACAAATCCAGTGAGAACATACAATTTAAAAGTTTAATTTTAGATGAGTGATACTGATGTATTTTTTATAAACTGTGGAATTGTAAATAATAGACTTTTATTGTTTAAATCAACAAATTTGTGGTGATCTAGTAAAGTAGCAAAGAAAAACCAACACAATTGCTAGCCATAGATTCGACGTATTTATGGAATATCTACATAGTAATTTATATATAGTTTATCTTTCTTGTAGCAGTGTTCTGTAATTTTGTCCTTATGAAAAGTAGTTCTCATCTTTTAAAAATGTATTTCTCAGTAATTTAAAATTATGTTACTACCTGTTCCTTATGTACTGAGACAATTATCTTAAAATTATGTTATTTCATTTTAATTTAGGAATATTACTAAATTAGGTTACACAATGATTCCAATAATGAATACCTTATCAAAAATAGATTATGGAGGGTAATTTTCCTTGCCTGTTAGAAAAGCATTTTATTTTAATTTCAAACTCTATATATTTTAAAAAGTTATAGGAGTTCATTGAACTTTAGTTAACACCAGTAACTAGTGTGTATTGTGGACTTTTGTTACAAGACTTGCCAGTGGTTTTGTTAACTGTCATTGAATATCTTTATGGTTTAAATAATCAATTTTAATTTTATCTATTTTTCTATGTAAGTAACAACATGTATTCAAAAAGTAAAATTTTATACTTTTCATGCTTAATTTTTCATGGTAGTGAATAACATAATTTTATATAAATTTGGACTCACGAATGATAATAATAATTTTTTTCAGAATTCAAATTCTTAATATTTATTACACAAGTTTGTACAATTGTATTGGAATATAGACTTTTATTATTTAAATCAACAAATTTGTGGTGATCTAGTAAAGTAGCAAAGAAAAACCAACACAATTGCTAGCCATAGATTCGACATATTTTATGGTGTATAAGGATAGTTAGATAACTTTTGAGTTTAGTAAAACACCTGGAAAAATATATATTTGACATTTAAATAACCTGGTTTTTTAATGTTGTCCAGAATGAAATCTATGTATCTTTATAAAGACATTTAACTTGGTTTTTCTTCTATTCTTCTGTTTTTCATCTGTCATGTGCATTCTCATAATTGTTCAGTATAATTTGGAGGGAGCAAATCACTATATAACATCCAACTATTGATTTGCATTTGTCTTTGCTTTGGAAAAAATTCCAGTGAAACAGATATAAAATCAGTCTACTTATGTTTCTTTAATGTAACCAAATCAGTGAATTCAAAATTATAACCCTGAAGTGTCTGATAGAGTTCCATATATGCAAATTTCACTACTATACATAAAGAAGACAAACTCTCCATGAAATGTACTGACGTGAATTCTTTTCTGTAGACCTTATAACACAGATTTATAACTTGAACTGTAGAAGCTATTATATATTCCCATCTAGCTCTCTTATGACCAGAGGGATTGCTTTTAACAAGGGCATATAATTTTGTTATAGACATCTTTTATGATTAATCCAAAAATGTAGATAGAAATGTATAAAAATATTTTAACATCAATTTAAATTCAAAACTTACTCCAAAGCTTCCTGAATGTAAGTGAAATGAAAGTACATTAATAAATGAGATACAAGACCAACAAATATTTTTGCTTTATCTTTTTGCCTAATTAATCACTTTAATATGCATAATGATTTCATAGTACCAATTTGACAGAACTACACAGAATAAAAAACACTATAAATTTTATCATTTGAAACTAAAAATACAAGTATTGAATTGGTTTGACAATTGAGTGTACCTTAACATGTTTCCTCTTTAGTACCCTGTTTTAGGACTCATGCAATATCTTCATTTAATATAGTTAATTAAAATAAAGAGAATCTCCCTTTTTAAAGAAACTTTTACTTTAAATAGAATAAAACCAAGCAAAATAAAACAGAATAAAGTCAATCAAAATGAACCAGTATAAGTGACACAGAACTTCAAGACAATAGGAAATCAACAATGGTTACGATAATGCCTCTTGTTGTCTTCAAAATAGCTGCCAATACCTTCAGAAATAATAAAAATCAAACAAAACAGAACAAAGTAGAACCAATAAAAATAAAACAGTGAATGCAATACAGACTTCAAAACAAGATAATAGTAAATCCAAAATGGCTACCATAATATATCTTGTTATCTTTGAAATAGCTGTCCATGCCATCAGATATAATAAAATCAAACAAAATAAAACACAATAAAACCCAACCTAACAAGACAATGAAAATGATACTGGACTTCAACAAGACAATAGGGAATTAACAATGGCCACCACCTTTAGAAGGAAATCCCCCATAGATGCTACATTGCATAATGTTATCCTTTAAACAGATGATCAGACTACTGGCTTTAGACCTACAAAATCAGTGAAACACTAAACACTACAAGCATTAAGTTTTATTTTACCTCAGTAGCTATCATTGCAGCCTGTGTTTCTCCAGATCAGTCAGTTGCGCACAGTGCAGAGGGGCAGGTATTGGCTCTTCTTGTTTCCTATCCCACACACCAGAAGGGGCTGGCATCTGGCTCTCCACCCAGTGGCCTGTGCGTGGCGCTGATTCACAGGGAGGGCTGGCTTCTTATTGACTTCTTATTGTCTTCCCCCACAGTTCACAAATGGCACTGACTCAGGGAAAAGGCTGGGGTTTGGCTGTCCCCTCAGTGGCCTGCTCATGATACCGATTCACAGTAAGGGCTAGCTTCTTGTTCACTTCTTGTTCTGAGAATTTTCCTTTTGATTGAAGTTATTTTACAGAAAACTGAGAGCTGGAGCATTCATTTCCCATGATTGGCTTACATACTAAGTAAAAACTAAGTAGTTGCCTATACTGTTTTATGTCACTTCAATATCTTTGATGATAGTAAAATGTACTTTAAACAAACAAACAAACAAATAAAAATATATATACGAGCTTCAGGATGAAACTTGGATCAATTTTTTCTATTCTATATTCCATGAGTCATTATCTTTTTTTTCTGCTGTGATGAAATACTGCTTTATTCTTTAATTAGTAAATATTTGCAGTACATGCAGTTAATACTCATCTATCATTCCTTTTATGATGAAAGGAAACTCAAATGATCAGATAATAGTGCATTTGGCAAAATGTAAGGAACAGACACATTGATACATACATAGGCAGTTTTGGATACATAATTCCTTAACAGATTTTTCCTGCTTTCATTAAAAATGTACTGCATAAAATGGTGCATGTGTAAATATTTCAAAATAAGTAATAAAGGAAAATATTTTAATTTGTTTCTAAATTCAAGATAACAAAAGAAGAAATTACCCACTAATTTATACATTCTTTCATTGTAACTAGCTTGCTCTAATCCTCTTTCAATTTAGTCATCAATAAATACTTATTAAATGACTAGTAATTGGCAGTGACTTTAGAGAGACATGAATAGACATAGCAAACAAGATCTATGTCCACAGAGGCATAACACTTTAATGTTATAGTACAGAGTGGCAAAATAAGTAAACTTCATAAATAATAAAAATTGTATGTATAAGGTGATAATTTGTTAAGAAAACAGAACAAAAGCAAAGAGAAACAAGAAAGAGTAAGTGTTACTTTGATGTATTAGTTAGGTTATTTGTTTTGAAATTAGAACTGTAGCAAAGACTTAAACAATCAGGGAATTAACTAAAGAGATATTGTTTGAAAAAGATACCAAGAATTTGGGATATCTAGTATGAAATCTCTGAACAGTGTCTGGGTAGGTCCAGGTAGCTGTCAAAGGTGAGCAGAAGTGAAATTCAAAGGAAATGAGGTCAAGGGAGTATACAGAGTGAGAACTAGCAGGGCTTACAGAGCAGCATAATGATTTTACCTTTCATGAAATTAAACAGAAAAGTCACTGCAGGGTACTCTCAGCAAAATACTATGGCAGTCTAGAGGAAAGTTGACAGTGGTTTGGAAGAGAATACAAAATTAGATGGACTGAGACAATTTCACCTCTAGACAAATTTTGAAAGAGGTACATCTGGGGATTGTGGTATAAGATGAGAGAAAAAGAAATTAGAAAAAGTTAAGAATTACTTCAGATGAACAGCTGGGAAGATGTATTGCTACAAATTAAGTAGAAAATGTCATGGAAATTGAAATCTTGAGGATGTGGTTGTGAGAGCATGAGATGATGACACAGAACTAACTGCCGATACAAAAGATAATCAGAAAATGCCTGTTGGGTCACTCCATAATTAAAAACATTGCAAAAAGAGAAAGAAGACTCCTACAAAGGAGAATTAGAGAGAGAAAGCAGTAGGAGAAAGTCAAACAAAGAGTTTCAAAGAGAAAGAAATACTCATCAATGTCAACTGATGTAGACAGGTTACATAAGAGATAGCTGCGAAATCACTAGATTTCGCCATTGGAATTCATTAACAGTGCAGTGGAGAGAAAAAAAAAAACTATTGGAGAAAAAAGAAAGCAGTAATTTAAAAGTCAGAAAATATAATATTTTTAGAAGTTTGACGCAAAGAAACAGGAGAGTACCTGGAGGGTACAGTCAATCAAGACAGGAATATTTAAAAATATTTTCATGTGGGAGAAATAGTAGTGTTTCATGCTGACAAAATGATATAGAACAGAGGACAATATTGATAATTATCTGTAGATCTGCTTGCTAATAGAATTTTTATTCTAACTCCTACAGTATTTTTTTTTTTCAATGAGGTAGCAGCAAGGTCATCAGTTAAAATGAAGAGGAGAAAAGTGATGAGGAAAACTATGAAATAGATACTTTGGGAGAGTGGTAACATGCCTGTGGCCAACACATTCAGTACGACTGACTAGCAACATCAAGAGCCTACTTGACGTGACTCAATATGTTTAATGAGGTGTCAGTCATGAACGCAAAGTGGAATCTGTCTGCATTTAGTGCATACCTGATGCATAGATACTGGTAGACAGTACGCAGATAATTATGTTTACCTAGGAATGAGGCTTTGCTCAATAAGAAAAAAGAAGCTAACAAAGAGCAAGAAAATAAGTATGTATTCCACTGAGTAATTTTCCTGCCTGACAATTAGCGTTTCATATGGGTTGTGGCGCTTTCTCCACAATAACCCATCCTGCTTTCTCCAGGGTATGCTTTTATTCCATTTCATTCTCTGTTATTTGGTGCAAGGCTGTTCTGTACAATCAGTTTTTCCCTCACTCTTTGCTTTTAATTTTCCAAATAAACTTTTGTAAGTTAAAAACAAAAAAAAAAATTCATTTGGGGAGGCAGGAAGACAAGAATATTCAAGTGATTCCTGATAGGATATAGGGTAGATGTATGGGAGAAGGAGTCAGCAGTTTAGGGCTCCCAGGTCACACGCAGACAATCTTCTATTAAAGTGAAAAACAAATTATTAAAATTCAGCTTTGTCTGTTGTCAACCAAGGTATAATATTGCTTTTACATGAGGCTGGGGATATAGCGCAGCGACAGAGTGCCTGCCTGGCAAGCGCAAGGTCTGAGTTCAATTTCCAGAACAAAAAAAAAAAAAAAAAAAAAAACGAAAAAAACATTGCTTTTACACTACAATGCCAAACATCCTATGCCCCTCCAAAAGACTAAAATATTTGCTATCTAGACCTAGGAACTTCATAAGACTCCTGTGGATTGTAGGCATTTTTATTTTATGACTCAATTCTACCTGTTTGCACAATTTTCTGTCTTTGTAAATACAGAATTTCTCTCTGCATTCTACAAATACAGAATTTCTGACCAAAGAAGAATATTTGGATGGGGAAGTAGACACCATATTTTTAGGGGGAAAAAAAAACCCTGGAATCACGTTGTTCAGGATCAGAAATAAGGAGCAGTGCCAATACCTTGTTTCCATTTGAGCTTCCAAGACTGCTAGAAACACTCTGACCATCCTCCTGAAAATGATACTTCTCAGAGTTCTTTAAGCCAGAGCATTCTGCAGTGATGATCACTATTGTCAAGCATCACACACGTCAGGGGTCCCAATGAATCCTCTCTGCCCTGATTAAATATGAGAATTGCCAAAAGTGTACAGTGGGCTTACTGCATAGAACGATTGCTACAGACAAAAAGAAGCAATTTTGATGAAATATTGATTTTAGGACTGGGAGTTTGGCTCAGTGGCTTAAGTGCCTGCCTGGCAGGTGTGAGGTTGTGAGTTCAATTCCCGGTAGTGCAAAAAAAACAAAAAAGAAAGAAAAAAAATATTGATTTTGCAGGGAGAAAATTGTAAAAAAAAAAAACAAAAAACATTAATCTCTTGGGTATTACAAATATTATATGTATATTTACATGGAAACATATTTTATGTTGTGCATTTGTGTATATACACATACATATGTGTAAAATACTACCATGTAAATAAAATTCTTGAAAATCGCCTCATTTGAAAATAGTCCTTATTGCTTTCTCAGAGCTTCAGTGCTGTTTCCTGATTTTTAACATGAATTTGTCAGAGTTGCCTGGTTAAGCATTGAATGAGGTAGTCTTGGTATTATTAGTTTGTTATGTCTTGTTTTTTTGCACTTTTACTTTCCCTTACTATGTTGTCAATCACCAAATTAAAAGTATATGTTAAATTCAAGAGAAACATCACAGTGCTAAGAAAATTAGTAACTGGCTTAGACTTAACCATATACAGGACCCTAAAATCCACAATCCTAAGATTATCTTTTCGAGTAGTCTGTCCTAGGAGTTTATTTTCACAGAGAAGCTAGGATAGGAAAAAATATTTTGTGATTTTTCAGAAGGCCCAAAGTGAATAACATATATATGTTCAAAACTGCAGAGCTGAACCTTGGGATCCATAAATATAATTCACTATTCAGGCATAATTGTTGTAAGGCAAAAAACTAAAGTTGTCCAAATTACTGCTGGCCAGATATTCTTGCACATGTAAATTAGAATTGATTGTTTGGTCTGATAAGTAAGTACAAGGCTTGTGGACCTGGGTTAATGAGGGACTGCTCTCTGAATAAGTAAAATTATCGGCTGAATGCTTGCAGAAGACAGAACTGTGGGATGGAATAGACACAGGGATTATTTTGCTCCAAATGTCAAGGACAATTTAAGTAAAGGAACAGAGGTGGAAGAGGGCAGAACATGTGAAAGGAATGAAAACTAGATTTGCCTTGTTAGAAGATAGGGGAGAGGCCAGAATGCTTCAGAATCCAGCTTGTGTTTATTACATGAAAGAGCAGAAAATGTTGTGAAAAATATATGCTCTTTATCTTCTTGAAGTCATCCAGCTTCCATGTGCAAATGTTTTAGACAAAAACGAATCCATATTCATGACAGTAATGTTGCATTTGTACTTTTTTATTTACACTATTTCTAAAAATAAGATTTCCTTTGACTCTGAGGATTAAAATAAAATTGTAGCATACAGAAGTCATATTTATAAAATTAAGTTGCAAACTCATTCAATTGGTTTATATATTTCCTAAGCATCTTCTATTTCCTGCTTTATGATGAGTGAGGCAGCTCTCTTCTTTAGAAGAATAGGAGACTAACAAGTAAAACAATATTTGAGGGTAAGACTGACATAAACAGTGGTCTGGGTTATTGGAGCTTAACACAATTTATGAACTACATGAGAAAATAAAAATTTTCATTTTCACCACTATAAATTTATATTTTATATTTCAAAGCACATTCTGCACAAAATAACCAAATATTTCCATATTTCAACCCAGTAAATGTTGGAAACTTATCAAAATATGTTGTACAATTATGGTTTTCTTTTTTCTTTTATTTTTCTGGGGTTTTTTGAGACATAGTTTAGCTTTGTCATTCCTGGCCTTGAATTCATTATGTATTCTAGGGTGGCCGTGAATCCTTGATGTTTCTCCTGTCTCAGCCTCCCAAGTACCAGGATTTCAAGTGTATGTCACCACACCTGGCATGTTTTAAGTTCTTTATTCTTTTTTTCAGTTCATGTTTGCAGTACACACTATTCATATTCTCTGTGTGAAGTTGATAGGCATAATGAGATAATTTAGTTTCCTTGTTCATCTTCTGTTCTTCCTCTGCCTCTCCCTCCATCTCTTAATCCCCTTCGTTCTTTAGAGAGCAATAACATCTGCTAGTTTTAAATTTCATACAGTCTTTTTTCTTATTTGTCTTATAAATCCTCTAGGGAAGAAGCTACTGTTAAAAGATTCATTATTGTGACTCCTAGAAGGAAATACACTGTTTTATACATAGTAACCTTAAAGTGGTCATCTATTTTAAGAGACTTTGCTACTGACACAGTGAAAAGGCTGTTTGCATAATATTATTTCATACTTTATTGATACTTAATACAGAAAAATAAAGAAAATAGATACCCAGTAAACTCACCAGATAATAAAAATTTAGATTGAATCATTGTTCATTGCAAAATGGAAAAACAATAGAGAATTTACATAAGGATATACACCGATTGAATATTTAAACTGCAATATATAAACCATACAGACAGGTTCATATTCAGGCCATGATTTTTAGAAGTACTTCCGGTTTTACTTATAACTATATTTAGTTTTATAAGTTTAAAAAGATGTTTCTATATGCTACTCACTTCTCATATTTATTGTATCTGAAAGGCAGAACAACAAATCTGGACCATAATTTACAGAATTGGAAATGAGTAGAGTTTTGTAGATTTGGGGTTTTAGCCAATGCAGTGATTCATATGGAGAATGAAAAATTTAGCACTGCCAAAAATTACAGAAAAGGGCTTATTGAGGTTTATCATCGGGGCTCTCCACGGATGGCAGCATGACAGTCTTTGGCACAGGATTAAGCAGCGCCGATGACTGAGCGCTGAGCTGTCTCTCCGACTGTACGGGGCTGACAGCGAGGCGGACACTCTGAGAAGTACTTTGTTATCTGCGGCAGATCTGTGGATTTCCCCGTCTCCAAGGGGCATTTGCACATGTCAAAGAGGCCACCATTGGTCCTTAGACTCTCTTTTAAACTCCGAACCCGGGGAATCTGGTTTACATTTATTTATTTTCATCTTTTAAGAAGCCTGCAGCCATGTAATCTCGGCCTCTTTGCCTTCTGTGCTTTCTTGGCATTGAATAGTTAACAAAAGAAGGAGAAGTTCGCAGCCCCTATCCTTTGACTATAGGATCATGCCATTGTTTAAAGTACAAACAGTTATGGAGACAAACTCATTTAAAATAGTAATAATAAGTTCATCAGGATGTTGCATACTTTCCATATATTTTATCACTTTATACGCACAGTTCTAAGGTAGGTCATTTTACTATCCCGTTTTTAAAAATGACAAAACAAAACATTGCAAAGCTCAAGCATAGCCCCAGCTCATGCTTAATAAATGACAAACAATTAAATATGGACTTCTCTAAGTTATAAGTACTATAATCACTAAAGTAGACCACAATATCCATTTTAAGAGCAAGTTACCTAAAAACAAAATACGTAATGAGCTGAGTATCTGTGGTACTTATATCTTCTTTCTCCTTTCATTGGATTAACATGTACCACATTTCCATTTAACCTAATATAAAACCTAATTGGAGAACAAGCCCTACACAATTTTTCAGGATGCTTATAGTATAAGCCCTGTCTCAAAAACAAAAAAGCCCCAGTTAAAACTTCCAGACAGATAGACACATTTAGTATGCCCATTGCAACGTGTGATGGATGTATTAAATTATGAAATAATACAAAATTAAATATAATGATATCTCTATTAATACTTAGAATAAATGATACTATAAACTATAATTAAGTTTTTTTAAATACCCAAGCTGGCACATTTGGATGATAGGTAAATGCCTATGTAAACAGAGGAACTTCAGACTCATTGCTAAGTGACCAGTTGGAGTATAGATACAATGCACTAATAAGTGCACAACTAATAACAAATGGACATAATTGTGTCTAATATGAATCTTTATATATCAATGAGCCCTGAGCTGTAACTGCTATACTTAATGGATTCATGTGAAATAAAGTAATGCTTTCTGAATTATGGTCCTGCAACTTTTGGTCACTTTTGTCTGGACCATTATTCTTAATAATCATCATTTTTGCTGGCACACTTCTCTTGTAAGTCTTCAATTAACACTTGATTTGATGGAAAATTTGTAAAGCCTACCTTGCAAGAGATCATGACTTGCATTCGTAAGTCATGGTATAAAATCATTTACAACTGTATTGCCAGTGAACTATGAGCAGACTACGTGGACAAGATGTGCTCATTTAAGAAGAGCTCTTTCGCTGGACAGGAGAGATTAAGGCCATTGGTTTTTCAGAAAATGGAATCACAAGGAATTGAGGCTGAATTTCTGGTTTTGGAGCATTATAACCATGTTCCAGAAGAAGACATCTGACTGTATGTGAATAAATTTAGATTATCGTATACAAACAAATGTAGATTGTGGCACATGAAAGAGAAATGAGACACACACTGACAATAAGCCCTACTGAGGCTTTTGGAGCAAAAATTAACATAAGACCCAGTCTCCTTTTCAGGAAAACATGTTGCTGTATGGCTTTTGCTTACCTGGTACCATAGGCAAACACACAGAACTCCTCCAGATTGGCTATAAAGACATTGGGATATTACATATTTTTAGGCTTTAAGAGATGCTTTTTCACACTTTTAGAGATGGTCAAAATGCAGATCATGAAATTTTTAGGAAATTTAGGAAATGTGTGGGCATAATTCTTTCCTAATTGCCTGTATTTCTATAAACATAAAACCAAGGATATGTACCCAGGATTTTAGGAAAAAAATTTAGAGTAAATTGTTACTTTTACTTTATAAGCAACCTGATTTTTTTTTTTTTTGCTTTTAGATCATCTACATAATCTACATAAAAAACCAATAAGAAAATCAATTTTATTTTTTTAACAAAAAGTACTTGCTACTCCAAACTACCAGTACAATGCATTAATTTGTAATGTGAAATGACTACTAATCAATATGTTAATAACACATCAAAATAAAAATATGCAAAATAGATAGCAAAACTAATTTCATTTTGAATGGAAGACTGAGAACTGTGTCTTCAGTAGTATCCTATTCATCACGTTAATCAGTAACTTGGAAGAACTTGGAGAAAGCTTCTGTGTTCATTAAATCTGTGGGTCACTGGAAGCTTGCAGGGTTAGTGAATGCACTGCGGAACAATTACAATTCGGAAATGATCTTTCTAACCTGTGATGATGAACTGAATTGAATACATTGAATATAGTAGAAATGCACGTGTAGAAGATACCATACTTAGATTCAAATTGTAAGAGATGTAAGTACTGCGTTAACATCAGCATGTGACAAAAATGTCTCAGTGATTTACAGGACATTAAATTCAATATGAGTTAGTCTGTGATGTGGGTTTCAAAAACACTAATCAGACAAGTTCAGCCCGAAATAAAGCAGAACTCAACTGAGTATGTTTTATTTCTGTTCCCATGTCATCTCTGTTCAGAAATATCTGGGGTGTTGTACTTAATCCTGATTACAACATTTTAAACATGATAATGAGAGATTCTAGGGCACCTTATTAATACACTGTTCATTAATTTAAGTAATACTTTTACAAACCATGTTCAAAACACTACGAATGTACAGTTCGAGAAAATATAATTTCCTGTGGTGAAAATGAATGCATTAATTAAGCAGGCAGCATGAGGTAGGGAGATAATATTTTCCAAATATATTTTTCAAAATACCATTTGGAAAAGGCAGTGCATTCAATATCCATAACTTGAGGGATTTAAACAAGGACGGGCAGATGAATATGACAAAGGGAGACATTAGACATATTTGCCTGCCACCTGCACTGCCTGCTGTACTGTAGCTAGATTTCCAGGTCCTGAAGATACATGTGGAGAAACTGTCCTGGCTAGAAAAAGTTGGAAAATTCATTTTGTGCTCACACCATATGATTGTTTAAAATATCACTTCAGTATCTGTTTTAATTTTGGCATTCTATGAATCTGTTATCTGTAATTTCATTTAATCATAGTCATCATAATTATTCATATAATTATCTCTACTTTTTAAACATCAAGGAATAATCCTTGATGAGTTCAAATCTGTACCTAATGAATTCCTCATAAGCAAACAAAAATAAATTTCTTAGTTGACATACAGTGCAACTAAGATTGCTGTTATAGTTAAGATACTAGAAACAATTCTTTGAGAACTCAGGTCTTTATCACCCTAAAGCACTGGTTTAAATAAGCAGGAATGAGGCTTCCATAAAAGATGAGCAAATACTGTTTGAGTCAGAATGTGAGCTCATACAGAGTACTCAGTAGAGAAATAACACTTACTTTTTGATGTGTCTGATACAAGCCGTTCTCTCAGGAGTCTAGCTTTCACATAGGTACTTACAATCGACCTTTGCTGAAGAAAACTAGGTGGGTGTTAAATAGATACAAGTTGAGTCTATGACCAGCAATAAAGTAGAAAGCACGAACCAAGTCCTGATGCTCCACGGAGACAAATGCCTAGGAAATTTCAGGAGCTAGCGTTGGTGGAAGGGGAAACTATAAGCCATCTGTGTTTGTTAATTGACCTAACCCTCAGGAAAAGTAAACTTTCTCCTATCGCCATAGCAGACACTCGTTTTGCAAATTGGAGCAATGCATTAGAAGCACATCTCCTAGCCTCCAGCAGAAATGAGTGTAGAAGGCACCACTATCTTCTTTGATGTATGAATATGAAGAGGACGCCTCCAAGAGGAAAGATGAAGCATGTTTAAATTGTAGTAAAACAGCAAGATTTTAAGTCTGCCTCGGTCACCCTGTAAGTCCAAAGCATTCCTAAAAATACTAAGTCAGTCACTGTTACATTCATCCCAGAAAAATAAAAATGCTTGCAGGTAGAAATCTTTCTCAAAATGAGAGCTTGTTCCATTTTCCTTGCACCAATATTGCTGGTTTTCATGGTCCTGATATATAGCTGCATTCACTGAGATGGAGGAAGCCATTTATTGGCAAAAGTCGGAACAAGAACACAGGAGAAAGTCTTCAGTTTTTGATTTCTGCCAGAAGTTGTTCTACATCAACTTTGGAAAAATAACTGTGAAAGAAAAGGCTACAGTCAAAAAAGAGGGAGTTATTTTTCCCCCTATTTTTTGTTTGTTTTTTTATCAGGAGAAAAGTGATGCTTAGAGAGTTTAAGGCAAAGTCTTTTGTAAGTACTAGCGTAGGAGAAATGATAAGACATAGGAAAGCACAGTCATGTGGGAAAGGAAAAGATTTTGAACCTGAAGAATAGAAAAGCCTTGGAAGACTAAACAGATATTAGTGAAAATTAGTGATTAGGGTTAAGACACCGCTTAAGACCTAGAGGAGTAATGTTACCCTCCTAAAACACTGAGGGAGAATTACACTGGACTCTGTGTCAAAGCACGCTGCATACAGACCTTAAAGGTTAAATGTTATATATAAATGTTGTCAAGGTATTTTTAGGTCATGAGAGCTCCCTGGATATAGCCTTCTCTCTTACGTTGCCTGAGAGTGCCACAGTGAAAATGCAGATACCTCTACGCATTTTCATCAGGAGAATTACCCAGAGGATTTGCTTGAAGGGAAGAGTATTGGAATGAATGAATGGAGTTCAACTTGTGTGTAACTTTAGTTGGAGAATTTGCCAGGAAATACATCCATGAGCATTACATGCGATCACATGACCAAAGGCCAGACAAGGGAATTTCCTCCATGGGGAGCAGTGGATATAGAAATTTCCTGCTAATGGTCAGGTTTCCTGAAAGACAGTTTTGAGATTTAGACTTCAAACACCACGTTCACCGAGGAGAACATTGCCTTTGAGAGAAGAGGGCAACAGGATTGTTTAGAAAGGAATGTTAAGCCATGATGGAAAACAAAACTCTGAGAAGTACTTACTAAAACCAGTGTATCAGTATGTTTTTTGTGTGCAGGATGCTACAAGTCTTGTGACCATCCTTCCATGAACCTTTCAACATACAACATTCTTGGAAATTTGAGGAGTTAATCCCTTGGCTCTAAGCAGTGATCCTGTTGGCTCTGGAGGCAGAATTGCATGGGTACAACTACAAAGGCCATTATCCAGCAAGACGTTATACGAGATTTTCACAACATGTGAGAAGTTCTAATGAACAAGTAGAGGGATATTAATGTCTTTGTTTCTTTCTATTGTTTCTGGTGTGACTATCAGTCCAGCATCACGTTACATGAACTTATTTGAGAAATTTGGGAATATATAAATAATGAGAATTGGAGCTGCAAAGTTTGTGGAAACTACAGGTGGTAGTTCCATTTTTGTGCAGTGTTTCATCCCTGCTGTGCTGAGAATCAAGCTTCATTTTTTTCATTCCTCTGTGTCTATGTGTACAGAGTTCATTTTTGTTGTGGTTCACGTTTTAAGTTTAGGATGCAACACTGTGCATTCCAACTTAAAGAGAAATGGTCTCCTCATATATTCATTTTTATGCAAGTCCCGAGTCTGTAGCTTTTCCCCTCCTAGATAAAAATCCTTGAAATCTAATCAAACCGTGCATGCCCTAGAACAGCAGTTGCTATGAGGGTTATGCTCTTATTTCTTAACTTATTTTAGTCTTTATTATGAGTTATTATTAGTCAGTATTTCAAGACATTAAAGAATATTTATAAATGCTTTCCTAATTTTTATTGGTTTTAAACCAGGAAACTAATCCATGTTCCTAATAAATTTTATAAACAGATAGAAAAAACTACTTTTTTCCCAAAAAGACATTAGTGCAAACACAAAGTTTCAAAATATTACATTCTGGAAGAAATTAATACAGTTCTATTTTCATTTTTTGGAAAATCATAAAACAGTTTTGAAATAGTCCATGTATTTAAGTTACATGAATTTATATAATATCCCATTTTCCTTCATAGTTTAATGTGTAGATAAAGCTAAATTTAAATTATTGATAGAGTGGAGATATATTTTTAAATCATATAGTTTTTTTTTAAACTGGAGCTTAATACTTTTCCATAACTAGAGACAACTATGTAGTGGACTCTCAAATGTCTTGTGAATCATTTTAGATTATTGTTTATTACAGTTCAAATTTATTGAGGATTTAAAATTTTTTTTTATTTTTTATTACAACACGTCTGCTGTCTTTGCAAGGATTTGGCACATATGTATATAACACAGCTTAATCCCTTTTGCTTCTGCTTCCCCTACCCTCCATCCATCTCTTGGTTGCCTTCATTTTGCAAAGGACTTTCTATTTCCTATTATCTTTCTTTTATTCTGGTCTGTGTACACTGAATACCATTTTTTGATGTAGTAGAACCAGCAGAATTTTAAATAAAAGTATTTATAGCATTCTTTCCAAACAACACATTTAATTATTACCATGAGAAGCCTTCCTTTTAAATGTTTCAGTTTTATTTTCCTGGAAATAATGTCAAAAGGGGAGAAGATAACAAATTAAATAAATTTTGTAAATTATACAAATTATAAATAAGATGAACTACTTCTCTGTTCTAAAGAAGTCTTGTACTTTCTTTTTCAAAAGGACTTGTTTTTTTTTTTTTTTGTATTGAAAATAGACACCATAACACAAGGGAGAAAATGGTCTGTTTTCTGGAACTGGAGTCTTCAATTGAAATCTCTTCCAACATTATTTTATGAATTTATCTGAATTAGCTACTATCAAATATGAATCATGTTAGACAAATTTCATGGGCATTTACTAAGATTTACATAATTTTCTTCCCTAACTTTTTCAAAGCCTGAACAGTTCCTGACATAGTAATTTCTTAAGTAATATGACAAAATTGAAAGACTAAAACAATTACTTTCTTAGTTATTTTTGGTTTCTGGGGCAAATTACCTAACACCCATAGGTTAAAAGAAGAGAGGCTTATTTTGGCCTATAATTTATAAAGGTTTCAGTCTGAGGTTAGCTGGCTCCGGTGCTGGTCAGCATGGCAGAGGAGCATAGCAGAGGAGGAAGAGTTCATGGCTTGGCAAGCATGAAACAGATACGGCCACACCCGAAGTGACCCCCCTCTTCCCACCAGGTTTCACCTCCCAACATCACACCCAGCTATAAACCCATCAGTGGACAAAACCAGTTTAACACACTCATGATCAAGTCATCTACCAAAAGCCCCCCTACAAGCACATCAGGCTTTGGGTGAACATCGAGATATAATTGTAACAATTACCTTTTCATGTCACAAGCTTATTAAGTAGCATAAAATTTAGATCGAAATCCAATTTCATCCAAATCTAAGATCTAGCTTCTTAATTACTACATCAGTTAGAAAACCTGTAGAATGAGATGTTGTAGTCTAATCAAAAATGTTAAGAGACTTTCATTAAATAACAATTCATACAGGAGTAGACAGAATTTAAGAAAAACAACAAAGAAAAATGCAAAAAGCTGAAGTATGTGATGGGGAGATTTTCCCACACATGGAAATGAGAAAAAAAAAAAAAAGAAGAACAGTAGATGGCAACAGTGTAGAGAATGAGACAGTCAATCTATGGTGTGGCAGACATTGTCTGATGGAAGCAACCCATGTGCAATGTTCATGCACAAATAGACTCAGGGCTTGGAAAGCCATAGAGAATTACTTGGAGGAACTCCCAGTGACTAACACCAATCATTTGGAAGTCTTAAAAGGTAAATGATAAGCCTCTACACAAAAGTTAGAATTTAGTTTCTTCCACCTTCTTAAGTGTGAGAGAGATGGTTTTCTTGACTACAGTTGTGGTAATTGATTATATGTCAATTTGATTGTTTTGGGAGCAAACCAAGGAATTGGTGAAGAACACTATGTGGTGCATCTGGGAAGGTTATGGAGACATGACCTGGGGGTCTGTGTTCAATCTTGGACCCTCATCCTCTCTGACTCTCTTCCTCTGCACTCCTTGTGGGCCTCTATAAACAGCATACCTTTGTTCATTTATGCCCCTCAGTCATGATGCTTCTGCCTTAAAATCAGTCGACCATGGACCAAAGCTCCCTAAAATGTGATCCTAAAATAAACCTCTCTGACTTTAAATTGTGGATGCTAAGTATTGTCCCAGCAAATAGCTATGTAGTTGTGATTATATCCGATCATGTGCTTGCTAAGTCTTTACAACTGTTTTGTAAGAGGATTTTGAAAAGTTTGGAAATGAAGGCTGGAGAAGCCTTGTAATGCTGTAGGCAGAGCAAGTCAATGTTTCAGCTTAGAACCCAGAAGACCAGAATGCTGATGAGAATATGGGCAGTAGAGGCCAGGACAAGGAGATTTCAGTAGATGTTATGTGCTGGCAAAGCAAGCACAAGGAGGTTTCAGTTGTGAACAAGGACTCCATTGACAGTTGGACAATGGTTCATTTGTATTATACTTGTACAAAAAGATAATAAAAATTCAAAAAATGAAGTCTAGAGTTTGTCCATGCCATGTAACTTGACCACAGGACTGTAGAATGTCATCTGTAGACAGGGAAGCTGAGGCAGGGAATGGAGCCAGCATAAGAGAGTTACTACTGACGGCCTGGATGCTACCCATGCTTTTTAGATCTCACCACCTCCACACCATGTGCCACAGATCCGAGACATGGAAATACTGGGTCTTGGTCTTGCTTGATATGATTTTTTCTATCCCCCTACTTTTCTATCTTGTGAAATGAGACTATTAACACCATGCCATTGTTTGTTGAGAAAGACATTTTTTTTTTTTTGAGTTTCTGCAAATGCTCAAAGCTAAGAGTCTGCCTTCAGTCTCAGAAGCAACTGTCATTTGGGCTTTTGAAAAGTGCAGAAACTGTTGAGACTTGGGGAAATTATTACTACATTATTGCAGGGTACTTTGTAACATGGTACACAGAATTACTAACATTTTACTGTCTTTATTTGGAGACTGAGTGGGATTTAAGGAGTTGTATTTGGGTGTCAGTGGACAAGGTGTCTCAAGTGTTGTTTAAAGTTAAGTGTTTCAAAGAGATTGACTTGGAAGCAGTTCAGATGACAAGTGGAAAAAACTTCTGAATGGCCCACTGAAGTGTGGTTGGTTGGATACTATATCCCATCACTTTCCCCTTGCCTTCTCATTCTGTTACTTTGTTGTGTGTGCTTCCCTAACACCAGGACTGAGCAACTTAGCTCAGAGCACACTTCCACAAAGTTTTTACTTTGAACCTGGTGACATCAGACTAAATCCTCTTAAGCTGTGAGCCAGAAATAAACATCTCCTCCTTCAAGTTGTATTTTGTCCCAGCAATAGGACAGCTGAATGATACAATAATAAAAAAACAGACTTTTTTTTTTGCAACAGTGGGTTGAAGAGTGAGTCTTCTATCTTAAGGACTTTTTTTTTTCCTTGTAGATCTCATCAGTTTCTTGAGAGAAATGCAGGTCATCCATCACTCACTGACTGTATTGAATTTTTTGCTACCTTTCTTTTTCATTATTCTTTCCCTAAACTTCTTACTATATTTTTAGTGTATAATGGATTTTATAATTTTCTGCTATTGTTGGTAGGAAACTTTTTTCTTTTGGTATCAGGGTTCGAACTCACAAGCTTGTGCTTACCAAGCCAGGGCTTGATCTGCTGAGCTAAATCCCCAACCCAAGTAAGAAACCTTTTAAATTTATTGTTCAAAAATAGAACTTCACACAGAGTATGAACTCAGCAAGTTTTAGAAATTTCCAGTGACATAATTGTATTTCTGCAATATGGTGTTTTTGTGGATTGTTCTAACATATATGTTGGTATGGTGACATAACTATACAAAAAAAGTTAGAGGATAATGCATAAACCCTGACTATTACATGCTAATGGATATTATTCTAAGTGGTTACTTTATTTTATGCATCTTGAATTCTAAAAAAGCAAGCAATTAAATTTAATATTTAATTACATCATTTAATACATAGCTATATTACAAATAAAACAACTACATTACTTATTTATGCTACAATATTTTATATCCAAATTATGTGTAGCAGGCACTCTTTAAAGAAATACCTTTATAGGAGATACATGTACTGTTTAGAAAAGATGTTCACATTCCTCAGCAGAAATAACACTACAATAAATTCACTGATGAATGCTTCTTCCTGAATTATTTGTTTTATTTTTGCCAGGCAGGGCTAATTTGTTTGAACAGGTGGAAGAATTGGAAAAAAATTAAGTATGTCTTGTGCAAAATATTTTGAATCAATTACCTAAACTTTACCAGCATTGTCAGTGATAATTTATTACACCTACATGTAAAGATTATCTAAATTTCCTTTAGGATAGAAAAATGTTTTGTTTTTACTTTTGTTTCCCTTTTAAAGGTTCAGCAGTTTATTTATTTTTGGTTTCCCTTAATGAAAACTACTCTATTTAAAGAAAAAATACCATACAATAGAAATAATATTCTCCTGATCTAGTTTTAGGAGCAAGGCACCTAGAAGACCATTTTAGATCTTATGATAATTAAGTGCTGTGTCAATTCGGGTAAGAAACACCCAACTGATTGGCTTAGCATAGTTTGGGGTGTGACTGAATGGATGTAATGAAGACGAATGACGCATCATGCGTACAAGGGGCACCGATCAAGCGACTTGTAGCCTGAACGAAATGAAAACAGAAACAGAAGAAAGGCTTACCGTGTTTCTTTGGAGGGTCTCCAGTCTTTGCTTTGTACGTACATCTCCTGGCTCCCAGAGGAAAGCCTTCAGGCCTTGCAAGACAGACCACTCGGCTTTCGCATATGGATTCACATGGGACTCCTCAGTGAGCTCCAGGCCCTCAACATTTGACTGGATTCTTCAGTTCTCCAGCGTGCGGATGACACTGCTGCACAACTGGATCTTCAGGTGGACGTAGGAAGTCTATTTTGTAAATATAGATATAGATGATATATAGATGATATAGATATAGATAGATATAGATGGTATAGATATGAAACCTGCAGTTAGGTGTTCGGAAAACAGTGACCAATTTTGATACCGAAATTGACCATGAATAAACTTCCCGTATTGTAATTTCCTTTTGCTGTTGTAATAAATACCACACAGTGACAAAGTAATATAAGATTAATATACAGATCTGAAGATCAGAGGTATTACAGCTGCCTTTCTTCTGGCCTCACAAATATGTATATATATATATATATATATATATATATATATAATTATACATGTGGATTTAAGATAAAACATATATCTTTTTTTGAGGTGGCCACTGGGGATCAAACTCACGACCTTGAGCCTGCCAGACAGGCACTTAAGCCACTGAGTCAAACTCCCTGCCCTAGACTTTTTAAGACAGGGTCACACTATGTAACTCAGGCCGGCCTTGTGCTCATTTTGTAGCTCAAACTGGCCTTAAACTCACAATGCTCCTCCTACCTCAGCCTCCTGAGTGCTGGGATTAAAGGCGCGAGCCACCACACCTGGCTAAAATATGTATTCTTTATATATAAAAATATATATTCTAAATATATAACTATGTATGTATTTCAGATAGTATATATATATATATATATATATATATATATATATATAATCTTAAATTCATTGCATTAGTGAGCAATGAATTGAAACAATGCTCCAGTAGAAAAAGGCTTTTCCTAACTGCAGCATTCAGAAAAACACTGTGTTAATGCCTCATTGTAAGAGTAACTCAGCAGAAAGAGGAATACATTCATATAAGCAAATATAGGGGTGGAAAATATGTCTTTCCAGGAAATGTCACTGAATACTACATAAAAATGTGTATGTGTATATTTATGTATGTATATATGTCTCTGTTTATCTACTAAGCAGAAAAGATGAAAATGTGTTTATTAACTTTATCAATATTTAAATAAATCAATATATATCAAAAAAACAATACAACCTAACTGAAGATTTTTAAAAAAAGTTATTTCCTGGGGGACATTATTATTCAAAGACATTTATAGATATGTTTTAAATTAAGGATTTCCTACTTTAAGTCTGAAGCAATTTAATTAAACTTTGTGATTTTTTTTCTAATGCGCTATTTTTAAAATGATGAGTAAAATTAGTCTTCGGCAGCAAGCATGCATTTACTGTGTTCCAGCTGAACCTCTGCATAATCTTTCTGAGGAGATGGGGTTTGTTTTCTGATTCTGCCGCATATGATGACCATGAATAGGCACTTCACAGACATCAAAGCACGAGAATTATTACTGCTGCATTTGGAAATTCATCATTGAACTTAAATGGAGACCAGAGTGACCACAGTGGGGAAGCAAAGGTGGCTCAGTTCCTGGTAATGACATGATTTTGACTCAGCAAATCCCCAGTAGTCTCAAAGATAATTGAAATTTTCATCTAAATTTCCTTTATCTTCTTTCTTACTGGTTCAAACTTAAATGACACTCCAAAATCAGAGGAATTCAGTCTTTTCCACTACTTCTTTTGTTCTTATAGGTATTTCTTCTAACAAAATTCTTGCAAGTTTTAAATTTTTGCCTTAGAAATTGTGTCTTCAAGGATTATTTATTATCAGGTTTTGCGATGAGAGTTTTGCTATTTATGAAGAGATGGTATTAACTCTCCTGGGATACACTATTATCTGAAATCTTCCCTTTTTATTATTATTATTTTTTAGATTAAAACTGACCGGTTTTTCTTTTTTCTTTTTCTTTCTTTCTTTTTTTATTTTTTTCTTTTATACTGGGGATCAAACTCACAACCTTGCAATTGATAGGCAAGTGCTTATACCAGTGAGCTAAATCCCTGGCCCCATCTTCCCATTTTAGTCTTACTATCTAGTTCAATAAACTTCCAACTTGGAGAAAGACTGAAAACTTGTGTTTCTTTTTGGTCATTTTAAGGAAATTTGTACATGTTTGATGTTTCATTATATTTACATCCTAAAAAAGAAAAGGACTGCAATTTAAGAAACTCAAACAACATATAAAAATTTGGGGGGGTATCATTTTTAGCATAGATTGGCTGTATGAAAACTGAAACTCACAGTTAGATGCTAGGAGAAAGAGTGACAGATTATGATCCTCAAATTAACCATAAATAAACTTTCTGTACTAGTTTCTCATTGCTGCTATAATAAATACAGCGTAGTGACAAACCAACATAAAATTATTATTAGTTTTGAAGATCTGTGGTGCTACATCTGTCTCATACTGCTAAAGCCATGACATTTGTAGGTTTGATTCCTTCTAGAAGCTCCAAGACAATAACCCATTTCCTTACCTTCTCCAATTCCTAGAGGAAGCTTGCAATCCTTGGCTATGTATTTTTTTCTTCTAATCACTCTAATTGCTTTCTTCTGGTCTTCTTCTAGTAACTGAAGTTTCCTATTATCCTATTACAGGAATTCTGAATGGTGACTATGGAACTACAAAGTATGTAATGATTGCTATGCTTGGATTTGGTCTTACTTTGGTCCCTTTTCTTTCTATCCCCCTACTGGGGACAACAAATTCACAATAGCTAATTTTGCATGCTTCAGTAAGGGATAAAATGGAGGCTTGGGAGTATCAGTACCACCCTTTTGAGATTTCTCATTAACACTTTAGGGATGGGCCATCTTCTCCCTCCCAAATCACGCTAAATCTAATGAACACTCCAAGGCAAGATCCTTCAAAGCATAATATCATCTCTGCCCTCTTGAGTCATCCCAGGTTTATATTTTCCTGCTGAGTCATAGACTTGCTAGTTTTGTACCAACTTTGAATCTTTTCCCTAGCCCCATTTGTCACTGTGTACATCCAGTAAATAGTGGCTGTTTTGGAGTGTCATTCTCTTGGCCCACCTGGAGACATCAACTTTCCAGCCACTCATCATGTATTACTAAATTTGTCTTTTTTTTTTTTTTTGTTTCATCCTCTTTCTGTACCCTTAACACAGGCAACTGGGACTCTTGGCCAGGCCCCTATTCCTCCTTCTCCTTCTCCTCCTCCTCCTCCTCATTCTCCTCCTCCTCCTTCATCTTCTTCTTCCTCTTCTCCCTCTTCCTCTTCTTCTTCTTCTTCTTCTTTTCTCCTCCATCTTCTTTTAATTCTTTTCTTCTTCTTTTTACTATTTGTTTGTTTTTTGTTCTCTGAGACAGGGTCTTGCTACCAGTTCAGGATGGTCTTGAACTCATTGTGTAGCTTTAGGCTGACCTTGAAATTTAGGCACTATTTCTGCTTCAGTCTTCCAAGTACTGGAATTATACCCACACCTGGCTATTTTTCCCTTTGAAATGCTGATGTTCAACCTGTGCTGTTGTATGCTTGCTGAGTTTAACTTCCTTTTTTGAGTTTTACAGAGGCTCACAGCTTAGGAGTTTGCTTTGAGTCTCAGAGAAGATTTTGAATTTGGAAATTTCAGCAGTGGTGTAACTGTTAAAATTTTGGTGACTCTCAGAGATGCATTAAATGCACTTTTCATGAAGACATGTGCCTGAGTCCCTTAAGGGCCCGGGGTAGAATATTATAGTTGAGGAACATTCTATGGTTGCGAATGCCCACAGAAATCTTCAAATACTCAGATGCAGGGCTATTGGAAGGTGCTTGAATCATAGCTGACTTGCTGCTAGAAGTGAGTGACTGCTTGGTAGAGGTGAGTCACTAGAGGCCATGATCTGGAAAGTTGTTTTCCTCATAGTTCCCCCTTCTTCCTCTGCTTTCTGGTTGCAGTGATGAGAGCTGCATTCTTCTACCAAGGCACTTCCACCCTGTAGATTCTCTTACATGATCCAGGGGACCATGTACTGCATACATGAGCGAAATAACCTCTCCACTTATAAATTGTGGGTGTCCAGTATTTTTTCTCAGTCATGAGAATTGACTAAGAATATGCATATCCAATAAATCCTAAAATTTCTGTGATGCTTTGAAAATTATAAATCTGTCATGGGTTTAAACGAACAAAGAGAAAAAGATAATACAAGATAAATAAAATCTTTATGCTAGAGAAAGAAGCATAGATGCTAATTTGTATATGATGAGTAAAATTAAATGTAGTAATGGTAAAATGTAGTATGGTAAATGTAGTATGGTAAATTGTAAATGAGTAAAGGGAGGCGTTTGAAAATAATTATTCTACTAAATAAGAAAATCTCAGACAGATCTAATTACTTTCGAGGATAAGGTACTTGAAAGGGAGACTTTTTGCATAGTATATAGCTAAAAGCATTTCTAGAAACTCAGATAAAGAGGATAAATTCTGGTATATGAGGATTTGAGAAATATGAAGCAAGACTGACAGAGCAAACACTCAGATAGGATATATTTGGACTTGCTTTCTATTGAGATCAGAAGGAATGATGCAAGTGGCTGGAAAAAAGTAAATTTAAGTGTAATGGAGATTTGCTGGTAGTTAGAAGGTTTTGTAGTAAAGTGATATTGTGTCAGTTGTTATTTAAGAATGGCAAGCCATATGAGGACATTTAGGATGATATGATCTTTTGAGAGAAATGGCATAAGGAATCATAGTGAAGGGGCAAATAAAAATTTTGTGATAGTAACACACATGAAAACATACTTCCTGTGACATCAGTTATAATAGCTAGCACATATATGGTGTTCACCAAGCATTGGTATTAGAAGATCTCTACTCGTCATTACCAATTTGATCCTGACAACAACCCTATTCAATAAGCCTTGGAATTTAGTGGTTTAGAACCAGAACCTTCCAGGGAGTTTCATATTTCATATTATCATAATCATTATCAACATCTCTGGTTACATTAGTTGTCCCTTATTAATTAACATACCCATATCAATGAAACAGCAAATTACAAGAACAGAGAATATCTTAGTTACTTTCCCCATTGCTAAGACAAATTACTAGACACTCAAAGTTAAAGGAGGGAAAGGTTATTTCAGCAAATAGTTTGTAGAGATTTCTGTCCATAGTTGACTGTTTCCAAGGAGGTGGCATGGCTGAGGGATCAGAGAAGAAAAGCAGTCTGTGGCAGGAAGGCAAAAGGCAGGTAGCAGCAGCAAGAGTAACAGCAGGAGCAAAAGCAGGAATGAGTGGCAGCAAGCCCGCCTTCCTTCTGTGCCTTTTATCCCTTCCAGGTTATCCCACTTTTGGACAGTGCCACCCACAGCCAGGGTGAAGCATCCTTAATTCCAACATCAGACCCTGAACCCTAGCATCATACCCTTCATCCACATTCACACACTGTAATCCAGTCATCTTTGAAACTTCCTATCTATGACCACATGAAGCTTTGAGGGGACTCCTCCATGCAAGCCATAACAGAGAGAAAAATACTCAGGGATAGGTACTTCAGAAATTAATTTTGGAGGAGTTACTTTATTACTTTGGAGATACTGGTAAACTGACTCAAAGAAAAATGTCCCCCTTCTTGGACACTCTATTTCATAACTAGGTCAACAGATTTGTTTATCCAAATGCTAGACTATATTGCATCATTTATTTGTCTGTGACTTGGTTTCTTGGAACTACTCAGAATTGTATACTCCACCTTTTTACAATAGTTGCCATTAAAGTGAGTATTTGCTGCTGCCTTCAAAGCCAATGAATACAGTGGTGGGTAATTGATTGCCAATTCGAGTGGAAACACCCAGGTGAATTGAGCCAACATATTTGCAGGCATGGAAGACCCACTTTAGATACAATTGTTGTAACAATTAAAGAGAACAATAGGAGAGAAGGATTTCACCTGATTTCCTTGGAAAAGCTTCTTGGTGGCTGACTTTCCTCTGGGGTGCTTTGGGAATTCTCTTTGGAAGAGCTCCAGTCCTCATCTTTATCTTAGGCAATGTCTCCTGGTTTTGTCAGACATTAATCAGCTTGTAGCACTGGCCTTTTGACCTGCTGGCACAGATTCTTTAGCTTCTAGTGCTGACCCTTTGGCCTCCCAAAACAGACCCCTCTGTCTGCAGTCGCACGTCCTTTGGCCTCCTGATTCAGTGTAGTACAGGACACTGCAGTGGTCCCTGGGCCTTTGACTGGATTCTTCAGATCTCTAGCATGCAGATAGATCTTTTGCACTCTCCAACATTTTCTCTGTGGGTGGCCATTGTAGGCCAATCTTGCAAATTTGTGTGTCTTACTTTAAATCTGAGTCAGAGCATGTGCAGTCTTTTGAGGAGCCTTGCCCTAGCCCTACAAGGTCTTGTAAGCACTGAATAATGCAAATATGCAATTTAAATCAAATAATATCTCAGTCAGTCTTGAAAATTCAGTATAATTGTCCTGAAATCATGAAAGAAATTGGCTGTTATCACAGAGATTGGTGATATGTCATAAGATGAATTTTGATTTTTGCTGTTACAAAATTTGGAATTTTTTGAACATGAAATTCGTACCTCCCCTTGGCCTAGAAGATGCTAGTTATGGCTAATATTCACAGACCATGTTAATTTGTCCACATTTGTGTACCACTATGTTAGTGGGAATTTGTGACTGTTTTTCCATGTGTGACACAAGTAGATTGAATCGTATAACACTTCCAAGAGTCACATCTACTGTGCCTAGCCCCCACCTTTTTTCACCATTTCTACAATAGTGATTTTTATACGCCCATAAACAACCAATCTCCTATTAATCATTTCTCAATATACAATGTCAATCTGACGTGTTTTTTTAGTAGCCAGGGTGAAGAAACTGTTACAGCAATTCTTCAAAAGAAATCTATGATGAATTTAACATTTTAACACTACTAAATAGTTTCTAGCCATAAAACTCAATTTATCAATCTGTATTTACTAATCTAATTTATAATCAGAGTCAGATGAATCCTCAGCTTTCCATAGTAGTGAATATGAGAACACATGAATGTGATTAAGGATAGTGCTATTTTACTCCAGATGTTTTATTCCTTTCTCCTATGTTTTTTTAAGGCTAAACATATTCCTCAGGAAGACATAAGCTACTTTTATGTTATATTAGGTTAGGTAATTTAGAAGTCTTTTTTGTAGATGAAAGATCATGCTAGAATTTTAAAATTTAAATGTCTTCATGAGCTCTCATTTTATTTCATTTTGTAGACTCTAAGTCCCTGATATGTTTATGAATCAAATAACTATGAATACCATGTCTGCATATTCTTCTAAGCTTTTATTTTATAATTTCTAGATATTTACAATTATTCCTTGTGAAGTTCTTTATCTTACTCAGATCTTTAGTGTCATCGTAATTGAGAATATACACAATTTATATTCAGTGAGATTGTTGTAGGTGTTACCTTTTGATGAGAAGAAAGGTCATGAAACAAATATGTATCAGATTTTCTACATAATTATTATAACTCCATTTTGTATTTTATCTTGTCAAGCAGTGTATTTGCTTCAATTATTACCTTTTTATAGATTAGTAAACTTGAAGAATTACACTTCATGTATTAATTGCTTAGAAAATACATTTTTTAAATAAGAATTTACAATAAGGAAAATTTTAATTCTGTAGTAGAATTATGCAATGAGTGTGTAACTTTATGATTGTTTTAATCTTGATCACCAAGGATCTGATTCCTTTTACTTTTCATAGTTTCTAATCAAGCTTTAAAATTTGTATTATAACTTGATGATGAAATTATAACAAAGACGAAAACAGTTAAAAATTAAAAGTAGGCCTAAATTTATTAGTTTAACCTTTGCGACAACTACCCTAATTGTTTTTTTCGTTTCCCACTGGCAAGAAATAGTGTCAGTTATTTTCTTCTCCCACACATATATGCATACATACTGACAAAATACCAGAATCAATCTGACTTTCAATTTGAGATTGTTTTCCCCTACTCCTAGCCTGGAGGTTTGTGTGCATTAAGTGTGGATGGGCAAGGAATAGAAATTTACCCAAACCAATTTCATAAGCTTGAATATATTAAGTATTTTGTGATCTAGAGCTATGAATGAAAAATTTAGAGTCTATGGCAGATTGTGGACTAAGTTCTCCATATTTATCTTGTGGAATGTATTAGATTGACACCACTATAATAAAATACCTGGAGATACCTAATTTATATTTAAAAAAAGAATTTAGCTCATAGTTCTGGAACTGCAAGGGCATGGCTCTGATACCAGAACAGCAAGTTGAAGCTTTGTGGAGGATGAAGAGATCACCTAATACGAAGGCAGAGAATGAGACTGCATTGGTTACTTTTCTCTCATTGCTGGGACAAAATACCTGCCACCTAAAATTAAGAAAAGTAAGGTTTATTTAGCTTACAATATGTGGAGGTTTCAGTCCATAATCATCTGGTTCCAATGCAGGGTGGCAAGGCACAGGATCAACACTTAAAGGCTGCAGAAAACAAAAAAGGCAGCAAGGGAAAAATGGTGGAGAAGAGCAACTCTTCTCCCTCACATCATAAGCAAGCTACCACCACCACCACTGCTGCCCAAGGGTGGGTGTAGCACTCACACCACCTCTGTGTCTTCCTTTTGCACAGGCTGAAAATGTTTACAAAACGAGGAGCTTGGTGTCCTTCTTAGTCCCTTAGTTGAACTTCTAATCTTCTCAAGTTGACACAGTGTACAGACCATTACAGAGGTCAGTAACTGCTTACTACTAAGCTCTGTCTTAAAGGCCTACCATCTCAGTAACCTGGACCGAAGACTCTTTCATAAGCTCTGTGTGCCTGATTTTTCAGTAAGCTGTGTCTTTCTTTTTGTAGCAGTAAATGATTCTAGAAGATGTGAGAGAAAGACAACACGAGCCATGTTATGGCTTCCAAGTGGTTAGTTCCCATACTGTAAAAGTATTACAAGTTTATTTAGTCTCTCTGATGTAGTATTTTCTGTCTGACTACACAGAAAGTCTTTTTATTACCTCATCCACGCATCACCATAAATTCAACTTTCCTAAAGTTACTTGACAATGCCGAGTACATTTAGGTTATGGGGAGTAACTCAGGAAATTTGAATAAGTATTTGGAGTTTACTTAACAATTAAAGATATTTATTTAGAATATAAAAGTTAGAAATGGTATAGGCCAGGTACAGATTAAGGGGATCTAGAGAAAGAGGGAGACGGAGGAAGAGGGAAGGGAAGGGAATGACAGGGATTAATAATATGTGCATGTACAAATTCCACGTAGGAAATGCAAATATGCACTAATAAAAAAAGCGAAAAAGAGATTCAAAGTAATAGAAAACAAAAATACACAGGAGCTGAGGCTATAATAGAAGTGTAGGTGAACATATAGGAGAGGTTTGCAAGGACAGCGAGGTGACAAGAACAGAATTAATATACAATTGGCTGGCAGCGTCACGAAAAGAGCGTAGTGCCAGAAAATGTATCAGAGTGAAAGAGGCATTATTCACGAAATTTAAAAAATACAGAATTAAAGAAAGTTACAATTAAAATATTTTGGCAGAAGAAGCTGCAGCTATCTCTATGGTATACATGCCTTGCTATTTGGACCCTAAAAGATCAAGTGGTCGTGGAGAGTTTCCTGGAAGACAGCAACACAAGGAGAAGTTCTAAAACTTGAAACAAAACAACTACAATTTGGGATCCAGGCAACAGCTGACTTGCTTGTCTGACAGAATGTGAATGTAAACTCACTAACGTCTTCACGCCTCCTGCCCCGGTTCACACCACAGTGACGCTCTGACAAAGCAGATCAATCAGTGGTCAAGCTACGGATGATCACAGCACCCCATGTCTTCTCCGTGCTTCTAGAAAGAAATTGAAAACAGTTGCTGGACTCCACCTGGGGCAATCTGTCCTGGTGTTTTGGCACTTCAGTTCTCTAGTTCGTGCCTCAGCTTTTCATTCCTTAAAGCTTGTTACTTTCAGTGGGGACGCACTCCCAGGTCGTGCTAGCTCTGCATCCCTGCACACCCTCAACTGGCAGCCGCCAAGAGGCAGTGCAGAGCCGTGGTTGTAGGTCACCTGAGAATTTAGTCTTACCTTTCAGGAGTGTCACTTAGAATAAGGCCAATCTGGCAGTTAAGAAGATTCCTGGAGAAATGGGTCCAGGTTACAGAGAGTGTTGCAAATAATGTGCAGTGCAATTTTGATAATGTTTTGATTTGTTTTTACTATCTTTTAATTTCTTACTTTTTAAAAAATTTTTGCTTATATGTTTGAAAGGAAATCATTTTTAGATTTGTTGAAGAACAAATGTATTGAGATATAATTTATGAGTCACACAATTTACCTCTTTAACATGCACGATACAGGGGTTCTCAATATCACAGAGCTGTGCAGACATGATAATGGAGTTTGGAATATCATGATCATATAAAAAAGAAACTACATAACATCAGTATTCATTCCCCATTTCTTTTTCCCCCACCACCTGAATTTTTGCCAACACCTCAAGCCCCAGAAATCACTTATATATTTTTTTTCTTTGCCTATTGTTATGGTTGATACTTTGTGTCAACTTGAGAAGTTTTGAAGTTTAACTAAGAGACTCAGCTGGGAGCCAGGATCCTTACTCTGTAAATATCTTCATCTTGTGAAAGAGCAGAGCACAGAGATTTTGTAAGAGCAACATCTGCCCTGAAGGGGGACAAGGGATGGTGTTAGCCTGCTTACAATATAAGAGAGGAAAAGAGGCTTGTTCTCTCCACTTTTGCTCTGTGTGCTTTTGCTGGCTGCTGCCTTGATGTGTTGACTCTGTGCCATGCCACCCTGCCTTGGAGCCAGCTGATTGTGGACTGAAACCTCCACAACAGTGAGCTAAACAAGCCTTTAATTCCTTCACTTTGGGTGCCAGGTATTTTGGCCCAGCAACCAGAGAAAAGTAACCAAGACACCTATTCTGCAACTATGGCTTTTCAACAATCTCCTTTGTCTTTCTGCCTCCTCATCCCATTCCCCAGTAAATAACTTTCTACTTTCCAACTTTATAAGATCCATAATTTTAGATTCCATATTTGTGTGAAATCATGAGATGTTGCTTTTAAGTGCTTGAATTATTTCATTTAAAACAATGAGCTTCACATTCAGAGAAAGGAAAGCATTTTGAGTATATTACTTAGTTAATTTTTCCTTTAGAAAGGTAAGTAAAAAAGAAAAAGAAAATCTACCTACTTATTTATCTCTCATTTATTTCCCCTCTCTCTCCCTATCCGTATATCTACATTATATTTACATCTACATATAGAGTAAATCACTATTAGTGGAGATCTTCGATTCATATTTGTGCAGTGTAAACTTGTGTCCACAGTATTTCCCTGTGACTGTTTACTGAGGCTGTTTCTTCATTGTAAAATGGAAATAATCGCCTACACAGCAACACCATGAAGATTTTTAAAATGGTAAATGAATTAATTTAATGCATATATGCATATATACACACAAATATATTCCCTTGATACTATATATGTAATCCCTATATTTATATATGTAATTAATATGTATGTAATATATATATGTTATATTCTATACATATTGAACTGTCCCATAAACAATATGTGCGAAGATTGTTTTTCCTTGTTTTGATTGCTACTATAACCTTAGGATCTGAAACATAGAAAACAAGTGCTAAATGCTCCAAAATATTTGTTCACCCAAAAAGTGGATAAAAGTAACGATAGAAAATCAAAATACTAGGGGTAACGAAGAACCAATTTTCTTTTGTTTTTTTGAAGCAGAGTCTCACACTGTAGTCCAGGCTACCCTTAAACTTACTATGTAGCTGAGGTTAGCTTTCAACTCATAGCAATCCTCCTTCCTCAACCTCCCAAGTGCTGGGATTACAGGTACGAAACCAAAGCTTACAAAACAAAAACAATAGTGAAGTATGTATTAATAGGAGACTTTCTGTGTTGAGGCAAAGAAACTCAACTTTCCCAGAAAGAGATAGCATTACAAATTTTAAAATAATGCTTTAATAGTCTTTAATAATTTTATTTTACATTTCACAGTATTTTTATCTTATTCATTTAAATGTAAAGTAGCTTGATGAATATAACACTTGTAAGTTTATCATGAAAATTATCTATATTATTGGTTCTGAAGTCCTGTAATGCTTTCATTCTTTGATTGGTTTTATACTATTTTGTCATGTTTGATATTTTTGTGTGTGAAGGTGTGGACAACTATTTTGAAGAAAACAAGAGACATTATGGTACCCATTGTTGATTTCCTATTGTCTTGTTTTGAAGTCTTGTGTTGCTTGCATTGTTCTGTTTTGATTTGCTTTGTTCTGTTTAGAAAGATATATTTCTATATAAGGCCAGAGTTCAACAAATACAGTCATTAAAAATTTTAAAAATTACCTATGTAAATGTTAAATACAAGTTTCTGTATTAATAAATATTTGTATACTTTCACTCAGATTCAATATCATTATTTTTCTTTGAGATTCATAGCAGCATATATATATATATATATGCTGACTTCACATAAATATATCAACCTAATATACATATATATATCAACCTAATATATGTATATATTAAATCATATAATTTAATAATGTTGAATCTTTTAATCAAGTATATATTTATGTGCATATGACTGGATATAGTCCATTTGCTCTGATTTAAATGCAGTTCAATTGAATCTAAAAGATAGTGAGAGCAAGAAATTTAGATATTTGTCCAATAGTCACTCTCTTCACTACCACTGAATGAAATTCCTTCTCTAAAGGATTAAGAGTTACAGAATCATGTTATCTCTAAGTACCTTGAGATTTGGAAAATTATAATTCTTCTACACCTGTTACAAAAATCTCTATTCACTGAAGAGTCTGACTATATGTAAATGCTATCAGTGACAGTTTGTATTTCAAAGCAATCAAGTGTATCATTCTGTTCTATTTTTGAGTTGACTGAAGAACAGATTATACTTTTCTTGATGGTCATGGGAGAAACGTCAAATGTAAGGGCAAGCATAATAATCTTATGCATTAGTAACATTTAGATTATGACTATGTTCTGGTTTCCAGAATACTTCAAACAATGAACTAATAAATAAACCTGACTATATGTTTTATATTTGTTTATATTATAAATATTTATACATTTAAAATAGGAATCACTTAAGAATGTCATCTTTAAAATAGATAACATGCTTAAAGATATTTTAGAAGTATTTCCTCACTGGCAGAATTCTAACTAAAAAAATGAGAGAAAAGACAGAATACTTAAAAATATAGTTCTTGCCAGGTATGGTTGTACAGTTCTCTAATTCCAGCACACAGGAGGCTGAGGCAGAAGCTACAACCTGGGTCATTAAAAAAAAGTGTGTTGTTTTCTGTCTATCTCTGTCTCTGTTTCTGTTTCTGTTTCTGTTTCTGTCTCTCTCTGTCTCTGTTTGTCTCTGTCTCTGTCTTTCTGTCTCTCTCTGTCTCTGTCTCTGTCTCTCTTTCTCTCCCTGTTTTATGTTCACAGCAAAGTTAAAAAGAAAATTCAGCCGGGCGTGGTGGCGCACGCCTTTAATCCCAGCACTCGGGAGGCTGAGGTAGGTGGAGCGTTGTGAGTTCGAGGCCGGCTTGGGCTACAACGCGAGCGTAAGGCTGGCCTGAGCTACATAGTGCGACCCTGCCTCGAAAAACCAGGGCCAGGAGTTTGGCTCAGTACCTTAAGTGCCTGCCCTGGCAGGCGCGAGGTTGTGAGTTCAATCTCCAGTGCCGCAAAAAAAAATAAATAAATAAATAAATAAAAAAAAAAAGAAAGAAAATTCAGACTTCCCATACACATACACCCTCTTAGCATTGTCAGCATCCTCTGATAGGGACACATTTGTTAACTCAGCTATGTCACCCAAAATTCACAGACTGCTTTAGGATTCACATTGTCTGGTACGAAGCACCTTAAATAGACATAGCCACTATTATAATAACATACACACTTGTTTCGTTTCTCTAATAATTCTCTATTCTGCACCTACACAAACCTCTTTCAATTTAGCCCTTTGCATCAACTAAATGTCTACCCCCTCCATATTTTGTCAATGTTTCCATAGAACAATTTGAAATCACACTAACTTCTTAATATTTGTTCCCTTCACTTAAACTATCAGTGTAATTTTGTTCCATGTCTCCTTATGACTTGATAGGTCACTTTCTCACTATATAATAATTTATTATTTGAATTAACAGCAGTTTGATTGCAAGACGTATCAATTGCTTCTGTAAGGCGGCTATGAACAGACATGTGTCAGTGTGTGTTGTGTGTATGCATGGGCACGTCTTGTGTGTAGAGATAGGTTTTCAAATCATTTTGATAAACACCAAACAGCATGAGTTGTAGATCCTAGAGTAAGACTTTTATAAGCAACACTACAATTTTTCAAAGTGCCATTTACCATACATACAGATGGTATGCCTATTATTTTTATAAAATGTATATTTATTCAGTGTTACAAATTTATATATATATAATTTATATCTATATAACTATATATTATATTATATATATATATATAGACAAATAATAGGAAAAAAGAGAAAAAAGAAAATGTTGTCTAGTGTGGACAGTATATCTAAAAGTGTGCCTTGGCTTAATACAACTGTCTTGCATACTTTGTATGTGCTTGGCTTATTAGTCTGGTTTTCTATCTGTATGCATGATAATTAACTTTATAAGGTCTTATAAAGTAAATAATAAACCTGAGGCTGGGAAAATAAAAAGGAGGTGGGGCAAAGGGGGAAAAGAAGGGCGCTGAGATGTGTTATGTGCACGTACCAATCCCCTCCAGTAAATGGAATCATTATGAACTGCTAATGTCTTCTAATGAGAGTTTAAAAAAACAAACAAATCACATGAGAAGTTTTATAAAGAACTAATGAGAATACTTTTTTTTTTTTTTTTTTTTTTTTTTTTTTGTGGCACCGGGGATCGAGCTCACAACCTCGCGCCTGCCTGACAGGCGCGTAAGCCGCTGAGCCAAACTCCCGGCCCTGGTTTTTTGAGGCAGGGTCGCACTGTGTAGCTCAGGCCGGCCTTGCACTCGCGTAGTAGTCCAAGCCGGCCTCGAACTCACAACGCTCCGCCTACCTCAGCCTCCCGAGTGCTGGGATTAAAGGCGTGCGCCACCACGCCCGGCTTAATGAGAATACTTTGAAAACACTTGCATACAATTTTTCATTAGGAATGAAAACATTTTGCAGGAAAAGAAATAAAAAATTAACCTAAAAAATGAATCTATTTTTTATATGTTAGTGTAATTCTATCACAGATGTTAACTTCTTCGCTGTAATATAGTCCATGAAAATACAAAACAACATATAATTTAACCTATAATAATTCATGTTATCAAGTGAATTTAATTTAACAAGTAACTTGTCTTAAGAGAATTAGATTATAATGTACATGTTTGAGTTACACATCCATGAAATTATAATAATACACATGGTAACTTTTATTCAAATACAATTATACATTAAAATAAATACATTTCTTGAAAAGGTAAAAATTAATCCAAATTAAAATTATTTCATCTGATCTTTTTATATTTTGGTTTTTGTTTCTTTTATTGTCTTGATTTTTAAAATACCATTTCTTATTTAATACAAACTGTCCTAAGTGAATCATTACTTAAAATACATATTGAGAATATTTTAAAAGCATCTCTTTATGCTCTTTCAAAATTATTAACATTTTCCTACTTCACCAAAGAAAATACAAGTCAGTATTAGTGTTGCAGGTTAGTGTTAGAACACATATTTAGCACGTAGCATGTCCAAGTTTTGATACTCAGCACTAAAAAATAATGAAAATAAAAACCATGATTTCTAACAGCAAGAATGAGGTACCTCAAAATTTAAAACTACAGTATTCATATCTTGTCCTTATTTCTCTGAATCCATAATATATTTGTAAAATTCAGCTGTGGCGTTCTATTTAACAGAAACTAATCACAGCTTTCCTCAATGGTGGAAATGTTCAGTACTTACGGTAATGACGGAAATGCTCTGTACCTGGCAAATGTGTTGGGCAGCATTACTTTAGTGAAAATAATTATGCAAATACATTTTTCCTTCTATTATTGAAGAACATGAAGCCTGTTTTGAAATGGAAATATTGTAGAGAAGATGCTAGATACATCGATGTAAACATATTACTACAAATATGTAGTCATTTTTAATCCCTATACCTAAGCTTACCCCTATCTAAAAGAATGTGTATGTTGCAAATAAACAGTACAAAGGATTTCATATGAAGTATCTGTAATAGTTTAGTTATACCAGATATCATGAGAGTTACCATGTTAAGCATTTTAACATGAAGTTTAAAATCTATTTTCTAAATTTTAGTTGACCATAGGAAATGCCATGGCATAATATAATGACTTATTTTGCATTTTCTTGATCTTTTTTGAAGTTCAACAACTATTATATTCTTATGAATCACCTGGATATCCAATATGTGAAATGTGGTTTAATTTTGGATTTTTTAATATTTTGGCATAAATATTCAGAATTTAGATACATCCTGCCTCATACTCTTCTTTGAGTATGCTGTCTAACATACACTTGTTACTATTCTGTAGCTTTATTGTCATATTCAAAGACTGATTTGAGGGTCATCAAATTATTTAATTGTAATTCAACACAATTTGTAAATATTTTCCCTTAGGATTAGTGCTTTTCATGTAATACATGAAAAATCAGCTGCCAAATTCAAAGCTATGAAATATTTTTCTGTGTTTCGTTCTGGAAGTTTTGTGGCTTTACCATTAACACTCCAAACTGCAATTTCCCTGGGATTAATTGTGAAGAATGAAGTAAGCTAAAGTTAACTTTTTTCTCATTAGAAGTACTAGAAGATATAGAATCATTTGCTGCAAAGTTTGAACTCTGTTTTCCTAAATCAAGTGTTCACATACGATTAATCTGCATCCTCCTGTTAGTACTTACTATTCTGTTTAGTTGTTTTATGTGTTTACTCATGCATCTTGTTGGTTTTTGGTCTGGTTTTTCATCATTTTATTCTACTTACTGATAAAATATTTTACAATGTAGATTTTTATTTTATTATGCATTTTTATGCAGGTCTATTATTGAGCACACTATTGCTCTATTTTGCCTGATACTTGGGAATTTTCAAGGGGTCAATTTTATGATTTGCAACAATGACCTGTTTTCTCAGCCTTTCCATTATTCATGACTATGACTATTTGTGTATGTTAGTTGATCTAGAAAATTCGGATCAGTGTTATCACCAGGGCCTATGACACACAAGCACATCACTTTTTTCCCTTTAATGTAAACAACTATTCTGAGGCTTATGTAAGTTACTGGAATTTCCAATTAATATACAAAACCTTTTTTGCTAAGAAAATAAATCTAGTGATAAAAAGACATTTTGAAACCCACACATTAATAGTGAACACAATTAGAGACAATACTTCCACAGAGAGGAATACAAAACAATTTTAAGTGTCTATTTCATTAACATTATTAAATTGCTTGCTATTTTAAAAATTATGATATAATAGATTACAGATCATTCCTTCATGGATACAGAGAGATGGTGTATTCTATTCAATAACATAGAGTACTAAGTTTTATCTTATTTATTTACTTAACTGTTTTTCTGCTTATATATTCTCTTAATAATAACTATTTTAGATTACTGGCTCTGACTGGATTCATAGTATATATATTCAATGTATACAAAATTTAGTTCCTGATTTTTAAAAATTTCTGTCCTAAACTCTACCAAGTGCCTATGAAAAGTTAATGAGAGTGTTAGCGTAACTGTGCAATTGGAAGAACATAATCAGAGGAGATAAAATTTGCTTTTAAAAGGTTGTGATTCCTCAAAAAGTCCAAACATATACAAATATTTTGAATAGGAAGAAAATTTACAAGGCTGAGTATCAGACTAAAGCAATAGGACTGTGGAATGTTGTCAATTATTTTCTTCATTTAAAACAATATGCTTTAAATAGTCTTATTCAGCTTCTCTGAGCAAGAGCTAGTAAAGTCTTATTTCCTTTTAAAATTGTGTTGTGTTGAAACAATTCAAACATTTAGCCTCACATGAATGTGTTAGAGAGATGGAATTAAAAAAAAAACACTTGCTAATCCTCCAATGACTTGGAAAAGTCATTTATTATCTCTGCAAAATAATTTCTTTATGTGCGCAGTGGTAACGTATTAATAACTGTTGTAGAATTTTGTGAAGATTAAATAACACAATAGTAATAAAACTCAAAGTATATTTCCTGCTACCTAGATAAGTTCAATAAATAAGAGTAATTATAGTATTTATATTTTTGTTGTCATTAGCCATTTAAATATGTAGGCATCAAAAATGATAAAGGAATGTGAAAAATTTGAAGCAGGTGTATTATTTAACAAAACATTTTATATGCCAGTTGATTTATAAGTCATCTTTGAGTTTCTGTAACTCTGGCTTACTAGCTGTGCATACAGTTAACACAGTTCAGTGCTAAACTTTTGAATGAAAAAGCAAGTAATATTTAAATTATTCAAATTTTTCACTAAGCTGGCAATAATAATTCGTTCTAACTTCCTGATCAGTAACTGGAAAGGAAATGGAGAGAAATGCATCACTCACTTGAATATTTTACACCATTTACATAAATATTGGTGAAATAAATGTTATTTCAAAAGAGCATAGCACCCTACATCTAATAAAATATGCCATGCTCACTAGTATCAACAAGACAGGCTCTAAAAATGTTGGCAGACCTATAAATTTAAATTAGTAGTATTCAGTCACTCACTTTTATGCTTACATAAATACACCAAGGATAGCAATACTTAGCTGTGGATATGCTGTAATTTATTTTAAAGCATATATTGCAAAAGGAAATGACTTCCTGCACAACGGTAAGACAAGAACACAAAAAAGAAACTTTATGCGGACATGATTATGTGCTTAAGTAATTTATCATAAGCACATAAAATTAGATTACATTCTACTTCAAAATCCTATTGTTAATCCTGGGTGGTTTTATACTACTTTGATAAAGGCTTGCAGGAGCTGATTTTCAAACTGTGAAAACTGGTAAAGCCTGCAAAAATAAATGAGACACTGGTCACAGGTAAAATCTGCTAAATTTAACAAGGCCATTATAAAGTTTGCAAAGGAAGTACTGAATTAAATTTGATGGAATTATCAAACTACACATTGTCATTCTATTTAACTAGGTATCTTGAGTTTCATGGAAACATTTTTAAGGTTGCTTTTTTTTAAGCCAATGCTTGATAAGTCATTTCTGAGTTCAAGATGGATTAGAAACTTAGATTTAAAAAAAATGAAGAGGTTAAAGCAAAATGAAAAGTAAATTAACGGAGAAGTTGCTGTCGTTTATCACAACGTAATAGAAAAATTCTCTCTCCTGCAGAATTTAGCAGTCCATCATCTTCAGTAATCACCTTTGTAGTTTTGAATGCATGTAGGTGCTTCATTTCAGAATAGTCACATCAATCACCCCGTAAAGATTTCTAGTCAGTGGAGTTAATAAGAGTTGTGCACATCACTTTATGATTTAGGAGAGGTGAAAGAGAAACCTGTGATAATACAGCCATAAGAAAAATCTTTAGTGAATGACTGTTTTGGGGAAAATTTCAGGAAATGTTTCAAAGTGCTCATGAAAAATTCATACTGGAATATTAGCAATTGTACTTGGATATAAACCATTACAAAGTAGTTAAGTGTATTTGAGTTAAAACTATTTCAAGAAAACTAAAAAAAAGTTTATGTTATGTGTAAGTTGGCTGAAAAAATATTTGATTATTTAATTCACTTTAATTATTTTAAAACAATTATCTGCTAGATATCTATTTTATATTTTGGAATACAAACAAGAACAAATAGTGTGCTGTATAAAAACACAGTAAAAAATCACACATACTGAAATTTAATGTGGTCTAATAATTAAAACATACAGGTAGCATATCTACTATATTTATTTATATAAAATTTATATAAAATTCTACTAAGTTTCTGAATTCACAGAACTCCACCTATTAATACTCAGGGCAAAAAGGATAAGAAGGAAGAGATTTGTAAAGGAAAAGTTAAAGGCTATGATAGAAAACTCTAGAAGTTTTTAATTAAAAAGCAACTGCTATTATGAGTAAACATTGCTTTTTATCTAATGAAAGGTGTAATGTTGCAGAAGATATGTATACTTTAAGTATATTTTGGATTTTAAAAACAAAATTCAAATGTAAAAATATAGAAATAATATTTAGTTTCAGTAAAATACAAATACAGTGACCAAAAAATACTGTAACTGTATCAATCATTATTTTAAAGTAACACATTCTGGAAATATAACTCAGAGGTAAAGAACACTTGCCTAACATGCACAGAGCACTGGGTCTGATTCCCCAGAACCAGAAAACAAAAACCCAAACAAAAACAAAACAAAGACAGGGAAAGAAAAGAATAAAAAGAAAGGAAGAAAGAAAAAAAGAAAAGAATGTAAAAGAAAACAAAGGCAATATTCTATATCACTAAATAAAACAGATTATTACCATGGGGAAGCTTTGTTAACAAAAACAACAGCAACAACAACAAAAACCCATGCAAGTTAACGATAAATGTTGTGATGACAGACACATTTATATATGCATGTAAGTATACAAGATATGCAACACTAGTTCAAAGAGTTGCATTTCAAATTAAAACTTCATATTTTATAAATGTGGTGGAAAAATATAAATAATATAAATAAATATGTTCATGCTTTCATCAATTCTAAAAAGGCATTTTAATTTGATGTTATAAAATCTTACACAAATAAACTTTTTTTTTTTTTTTTTTTTTTTTTTTTGGGTACTGGGGATCAAACTCACAACCTTGCGCCTGCCAGGCAGGTGCTACAAATAAACTCTTAAGAGTAAAATGTACTTAGTGAATCTATGGTACTATATTTTCTTCAAGTGATAACTTTGAAGTTGTCTTCTCAGTTTTCCTAAAATACCTAAAGTTTGATGATTTTTATTTTTCTACCTTATATAGATTGCAAGTGATATTTTTCACCTCTCACTATTAGGCTTATGGTAAATGCAAATATATAATTGAAATATTTCAGAATATTTTGTCATTAAATGTGTTTAGAAAATAAATTATTTAATGGAATAATCTTATCCAAAATGTCTTTCTCTTGAAACATATATATATGTATATATATGTTATTTAATGGAATAATTTCTTGAAACATATATATATTATTTAATGGAATAATCTTATTCAAAACGTCTTTCTCTTGAAACATACGTATGTGTGTTGTTGGAACTTAATATAGTAATTAAAAGTCTAAAATAACTCTAAATGAAAGGTTTGAAGCTCTCCTACTCTACCGTCAGAAACCATACCCTCATAATGACAACTCAGGATATCATGTGTACCACCTGTCATTTGCTAACCTCATCTGTGCCTATTATAATTCATCGACACTGAAAGTGTGATCAGTGTTCTACCACTTATGACCTTGTCATAGTGAGCACAGAGGCCCCGTGAAGATGTCAGCATCTAAGTCCGTTGTACCTGAGGGAGTTAGGATGCACAGCAAATGTGGATTAATAGTGAAGAATGACTCACTAATGAGTAATTTGAAGAATGACTCAAAATAACTCGATAGATGACGGCCCCATGCACACGGAAAAATACTGATAATCATAAATGGAAAGCAAAAAAGTCAGAGAAAGAGTTGAAATAGCAGAAGGGGAAATGAATGAAGCAGTCACTGGCTTTTGAGATGGGAGCACAAGGTAAGGAATGCAGGCATTTTGTACAGACTACAAAAGGAAGTCCATGGAGGGTTGAGACTGCATTTCTCTATGTAGCTCAGTACGGCTTTGAATTGACTACATAACCCAGATTGGCCTCAAATTGACAGCCATCCTCCTGCTCAGTCTCCATTAGCACTGGGATTACAGGCCTGCACGGTGCACAGCATGAATCACAGTATTTTGAACACTATTGTATATGTATTTTGCAAAACAGATGCAAAGATAGAAACAAATGCATGCTCCTGAAGAGGTGTTTTATGTCTTCAAATCCATAACATCATCAGTTACAATCAGTTACTGACTTGTTTGCTTATTTGTTTAATACTAGCGTTTCCATCGTGAATGTTGTAGAGTGTATTCCTGGGATCATTTTTGGTTTTCATGAAGTCATCACAAAAATATAGAAGCACCATTGCTTCTCAAAGTAACTCGGGATGTCCCTTTTAATTTACTGCATTGACTCTGTCCTCAAGTCCTGATAACCACTGATTATTTCACCATCCCATAGTTCTGTTTTTTCTAGGTCCCTGCCTTTTCCTTCATAAATTAGCATCATGCAATAGGGAGACTTAGGTTTTGACTTCTTTCACTTAGTAAAATACATTTGAAAATTACTCATTTTGTTGTATGAGTCAGTAGTTTGTTGATTAGCCTTCCACTGCATAAATTTAACAACCAATCTGTTTATAGTAAGCCCCTTAAGAACAAGTTCTATTCTGGTAAAATGTTCATAAGTCGGATTTGTTAGTAATCCTACAAAGTCAACCTTATACAGCACACCTGTGAAAGCTGGCAACTCGAATGTTCCTGTCAGGGACTTACTGGGTTCCAATGCTAACACGTAATTGTACTGTTTCAGATTTTTCTCAGTAATGAATAAATTTGTAATAAATATTTATATGTTTTTAATTGATTTGAGAAAATAACTGTACGATTACTGTGTCTTAAGCGAATATTTACTTCTGTGAGAAATTATGACACTGTTTTTGCAAAGTGACTGTACCATTTTCTAGTTCGAGAAACAATCTGTGAGAACTGTAATTTTGGATACATTCAGTTTTTATTATCAGCCATTATGATAGGTACATAATTAATCTTGGGTATCTCATCGTTGGGTTTTCATTTTATTTTTTGAAGTGAAGTTTGCTTAACATTTTTATTAATAATTTAATACATATTAATGGGATTCACTGTGATACTTTTACACTTCTATACAGCTTGCATTGATCATATCCATCCAGCCTTCTTCCAACCCTGTCCCCTGTTCCCAGCACTGTTCAGCTCTTACAAATCACTACTCTATTTTCATTAGCTTCCATATGAGCGAAAACATGAGATATGCACTTGTGTCTGACTTATTTCACTTCATGTGTGTATCTTCCAGTTTAAATTGCATTTCTTTAATCACAGGGATAGATATCTGTTCCCATGATTGTTTGAAGATGTGTACTTTTTTGATCAAGTAGTTTATTTGATCTTTGGTCTGTTGTTTTAAGAATCAAGTTATTTTCTAGTCACTGAGTTTAAGAATAGATTATATGTATTCTAAATATCATTCTTTCATCAGCTAGGTATGATGCAAATATTCACCCCTGGCACTGGTTTGCATTTTGTTATTTTAATGTAGTCCAAAGAATATTTTTTCAAACATTTTGGTGAAGTCTGTTTTTCTTCCCTTTCAGATTATGGGTGTTTTATGTCATATCTTAAATTTTATTACTAAGCCTAAGACAATGCAAATTTTCTTCTATGTTTTTCTTTTCTAGAAATTCTATACATTTGTTTTACCTCTAGGCTGATGACCTATTTGGGGTTAGTTTTGTGTAATTTGTGATATATTTATCAAAAATCATGCTTTACATATGAGATTTTTTATGTATGCATACATTATTTTAAAATCTATTCATTTTGTATTAAATTATTATTAGGATTCTGTCAGAAGTGAACTAACTGCATTTATATGGATTTGTCATTTTTTTTTCATTTTTTACTGTACTGGAAATTGATGCCCAAACTTTATCACTGAGCTGCCCAGTCTTTTATTTTCATTTGTTTTTTATTTGAGGTAGTGTCTCTATAAGTTGTCCAGGAATGTGTTAAACTGGCAACCCTCCTGCTTCAGCTTCATAGACTGCTGAAATTACGGGAATGTAACAACACTCTCTGATAATGAATAACTTCATTGTTTTCTCTGATAATGAATAACTGTTTGAATTTTATATATTTAATAACTACTAGCATATATACTTCTGTGCCCATTTACATTCTTGCTGTTTGTTCGTAAGATATTATGCTATTTAAATGTATTACAGTGTCTTTGATTTTCTGTGTTTTCAAGAATCTCATTTTCAAACACTTTACTCTTTGTATTATGCTACTTTTAATTAACATGCATTTATATATTGAGTTTATTCTGTATTTTAAACAGTCGAGCTTGTCTTAATTTAATTTTTTACTCTTTTGATGTGAATGAGTTTTATATGTTCAAGTTGTTATATCTTCTATCTGAACATTATTTTCATTATATCTTCACCAGTTTCCTGTATTTCCACCAAGAATTCACATGTTTAATCTGTACTCCCAGCTTTCTTAATTGGGTATATTTTATCTTAATTCTTGTTATGCCATTCTAAGATTTCTTTGAACTTCGGCAGTCTCAAAATCCTTTGTGAAGCACTAATCTTTACAATTTTTCTATCATCTTGAAGTTTTAGTCTTCCCAAATTATAGCTTTGTCTGAGGCTCTTTTAACATATACAGGCTCTTTCAACTTCATATAGTGTTTTCCTTTATTATTCAAAATTTTGTTTCCACAGATTTACGCTTTTAACAACTACTGAGCATTGACTGTGATCATATGAGTTTCTTTTCTCCATATTTCTATAATGTACTGAGCACTAGTTTTCATGAATATAGCACATTTTGTTCAAGTTACAGGTTTATGTGCTTTTTCTCTCTAACTACTTGTTAGATTACCATGTATGTACTTGCTTTCGCTCTCTCTGTCTCTTTCTCTCTCTCTCTCACTCACTTTCTTCCTTTCTTCCCTTATTTATTCATATTTTTGTTGTTTCTGAGACAGGATCTCACTGTGTAGTTCAGGTTGATCTTGAACTCATTATCCAGCCCAGTCTGGCCTCAAGCTCATGCCATTCCTCTTGCCTCAGTCACCCCAGTGCTGAGATTACAGGCATGGGCCAAACAGTTGGCTGCTTCTTAGATTTTTAAAGAAGAAATTTATATTTCTAGCTCTAAAATATAGTAGAATTTGTGCCATACAGTTTACTATAACATTAAGTATACGTTTTATTGATCTATATTAATATTGGTGGTGTCTATCGCCAAAAATGTTTCACTTTCTAAAGCATTGTTTTATAATTTTTTAAACCTTTCCTTTGAGAACAAGTCTCCATACCTTGCTTAAATCGACAATTATAACCATTATTAACAACATCACATTTTGAAGTACTGTGTGCTCAGATTTAAACAAAGCAATGTTGGAGAGCATGATTCAAGACAGTGAAATTAAATTCAGATTTTGACAAGGGATTAATAATATTGTACACAGCTTCTAGTCTTTCTACCACCCAGTTACAGTACACAAAACCTAAAAATTGGAAATAGTACAATTGTTAAAATAATTAAAAAGCAAAATAATTATTTTGGTTTTAAATAAATTTTATATATTTTTATATGCACATTAATTTTAATAATACCTGTTTTTACAACATTTATAGTGAAATTAAATATACTTTCTCAATGTTTAACAAAAACACAAATTTAAGTCTTTTATGTCAATTTAATTCTTATGTTCACTCAGATTATCACTTCTCTAATACATACTACAAAAACTAAGTCTATGTATTTTATGAATTGTTTGCATTTAGGGTACTTTGAAAAAGTTTTATTTGAATTTATGCCCTTTATTAGATAAGAAAAAACCTTTAATTATTAAATATGTCCACACTCAGTGAAATTTACAACTTAAAGTATAATATAGAATACACACATAATGAGAATATTTTAAGCTCTAATATTTGAACAGATTTCTAGAACATAGTCATGCTTAACTTTCATGTTACAGATTTTTAAAAACTTTATCTTTTTTATTTTAAAGAGGATATAATAGAATAAAACCAATCAATACAAACCAGTGTAAGAGATATAGGACTTCAAAACATTAAAAAAACAACAGTAGTTAACATAATGCCTTTTGATGTCTTCAAAATAGCTGCAGATAACTTTGGATGTAGTAAAAATCAAACAGAACAGAATAGAATAGAAAAAATAAAAACAAAACAATGAATGCGATAGAGGACTTCAAAACAAGCCAATAGGAAATCCAAAATTGCTACCATAATATATCTTGCTATCGTTGAAATATCTTCTCCTGCCATTGAATTTAACATAATCAAAAAAAAAAAAAAAAAACAAAAGAGAGTAAACCCAAACCAACAAAACAGTGGAATTGATATAGGACCTCAAAAAAAGACCATAGGGAATCAACAAGGGCTGCAACCCTCAGAAGGAGATCCCCACTGAAAGTCACACTGTGTACCGATATCTTCTGAACCTATGATCAGAACACTGGCCCTAGGGCTGCAATGTTAGGGAAGCACCAAAGCACTACAGGTATCCAATTGCATTTCACATTGATAGCTATCTTCACAGCCTGTGTTTCTCCTGATAAGCCCGTCACTTGTTGGGGTGAAGGGAATGGATTTGTATTTCCTATTTGCCAGCCTGAGCACTGGAAGGGGCTGGGGTCTGGCTGTTCCCAGTCTGGCCGAGCCTCTGCCCGTGAGTCAGCCCCATTCACTGACCAGGGTTAGAGAGAACAACGGCCGCAGCAGCAAGTGGGCCTAGTTTGAGAACCAGCGCCTTGCATGGGCCTCTGGCGGGCTGAGATTTTTAAAAATTTATTAACTGTTAGGAAACGTTTGCAACTAAGAATTTACATGTGTACTCACATTTATGCATATTATTTTAATGAGTTTATGAATATTTCAAAGTCAATTTCAAGCCAAGAGTCATGAACTTATTTAAACAACTTTTAATGTGACACAAATAGAAAAATAGCTTTTTGGTATCTTCCTTGGATAAATTGATTGAAATTTTTATTTTTTGATTTACTGTTTGTGTACTATGAATGTTAATCTTTTATTGTGAGATGTAAGTTTTATAATTGGTAATCAACTTTTTGAAAACATCAGAAAGCATCATTTACTTCTAATCACATCATTACTGAGTTTTTACATTTTCCTACGAATATTTTCATATTATTTATTTATTCTTTTTTACAGTAAATTTCAGCCACCAAGAATTATCTATACTGTTTCCACCAACTAAGGCTAGTAAAATACTCTCCTAATAGGAATAATGGCCTCATGTTTATCCTGATTCAATGCATTATAAAACCTCTTTTAAATTATCTTGCTAAATTTTATACTTGAATATATAATAGTTCTGCTCAACAGTCATCAATGGCTTCTCAATTGCTTATTACTTCAGTAAAGCCACTGAGTGAGCTGTTAGGAACTCATTTAAATATCGCACAAAAATATCATCGCAGACATTTTGTTCAGCAATGTCTTATTTGCAGCATATTTCACAATAGATCATATCATGCTTTGGAGAATAAAAATATAAACAAAGCAAGGTCTCATTTTGAAGTGGGGTACCTAAAAATACACACAGATTAAATAAGCAAACCAGAATCCATCAAACTGAAACCCAGTAGACAGTGTCCTCTCCAGTTTAGGCCAACCAGAATACCCTCAAGGGCATTGGAAATATCCTAAGTTACCTTAGAAAAAAATAAGACTAATTTTGTACTGGCTTTTCTAATTGTACAGTTATAATCATAGCAATTTCAAATTGCCACAGTGTGACTATAAATAACCAGTGAAATACGTCTCTTTGAACATGACCTAGGACAGTAAATGTATCCTCTTTTGGTAAGATGCCCGTATTCTTCTGAGGGAAAACAAAACAAAACAAAACAAAACACCTGATATTTTTGTCTTAAATACTTGAAAAACTCACATAGCACCTGGACATAGCCTCTGTCTTTGTAGAACACAAGGCATTTTGTTGGGTGTAATACAGGTTAAGTTTATGTCCCTGAAAAAAATTTTGTTATTGGTTTGATATCTCTTTGTTGCTTGTGTAACATGCAAGAAGAAAGATACATTGAAATGACAAGCAAAAAAATAATAAATCCAGGACTTAATGATTTGTGAAATTCTGTTTATCCAAGTTTCAAAATGTGCTAAAATCAGAAGATTCATAGTCACCTTGATGTGCTCAGGAATGGATGTCCAAATTGATGCATCACAGACACAAATTATTGCCTCAAAAAATCTCAGTTTATCTGAAGGAATATACTAAGCATATAAAGGGCAAACTCACATGTCCAGAATTTACTGAGACACTACTCAAAATAACAAAACTGCAGTACCAATCTAGGTGCCAGTCAATGGATGAAGAATACAGAGAATATGAAGTACAATGAAGGGCAATTCCTCCTTAAAGAAGAATGGAATACTTGCATTTTCAACAAAGTGGACGGAGTTGGAGGACATGCTTTTCAGCAAAATAAGCTAGAAAAGAAGTAAATATTGCATGTTCCCTCTCTTATGTGGAAACTAAAATATAATAGTAAGGCTGGAAGGATGGCAAGAGCAATGGGACAAGGAGAAAACAGTATAAAATGGGTGAGTAGATATGATCAAGGCACATGGAGATATCACACTACATGCCATTAATATGTGCCATTAATATGGGTTCATAAAAATGATTCCAATGTCATAATGTGTTTTCACAGAGTGCTATTTGAGAAGATTTACTACGACTCATGGGTTCCCTTAGCTATCTTCACAGAAGCTAGAATCTAGAAAGGAATATTCCAGAATGCTCTGTGAAGTACCCTCACAGCCAAATAAGTGAATTCCCATGGTATACTCAGAGACTCATAGGGTCTTTGTCAAAGTTATATTGAAAGAATTACTGTTGGGTTGAATTGAAAAAAAGAGTACCAAGTGAAAAAAAAAAAAAGATTGTCGAACTTACTAAATTTATGGATTGGTAAATGCTATGATAAAACAAATTATCTGGAACTAAGGATGTGGGTCAGTGTTAAACTACTCACCCAGCATGCCTTAGGCCCTATGATCAACCCCCAGCACTGGGGAAAACAACATAAAACAAAAATTTCTCACCTGAAAATATATTCTACACCTTCTGGTATAAGAGGTGATTCAGAAATTAACGACAAGCTCAGCAGGAAGATCTTTTGCTCCAGATAGTAGACCAAAGGTAACCTATCTTTCCATAAATTGAGACTTATTTTACTATTTGGCTATTTTTATCACAATTTTAATCTTAACAAATTTTACTGGTTGAATAATACTTGTTTTGTGCAATATTTGTTTGTTTGTTTGTCTGCTTGTTTGCTGTTGAGACAGGGTCTTACTATATAGCCGAGACTGACCTCAAACTCAGGGCAATCTTCTTGTCATAGGCTCCAGAGTTCTGGGATTACAGATTTGTGCCACCATGCCCCCGGCCTGCTGGATACTTTTAAAAATATAATTTGAAATATAACATATATTTATAATTGTATACTGAAATTCTATTGTGCTGATGGTTTATTTCTTGTTTGTATTTCACTTTTTGTAATGCAAATGCATAAAAGTGCTATTTAATGCCAATTTCATCCTTGAATCTTAGGAGATTAGATTTTTTAGGTTCACAAGGAAAAGAAAATTTTCTTCAAAATGGATCATTCTCAGAATTTTCTTATGTTGATTTCATTGTCCAGTTAAATAATTGAAATGTGTTTTACGATTTTGAAAAGATATGGTCATTTTCTAATGTTGATTACTATTGAATTATGGTTGATTGCTTTCTGTTCAGGGAATATGTATTGTATTTTCAATATTTTTGAAATTATTTAGATATGGTTGTGTCTTACAGGATGAGTAAACCTGATGTCTTTCTAAAACTGAAAAGAATTAAAAGGAATTTTAAAATAGCAATCTATAGTCACTGAGTGAGTGTTCTATAAATGTCACTCCATTTAATCTGATGGATATCTTCTAAACACCCTGATTTTTTACCTAAACCTTCTTTTCATAACTAGGGGAAGTTACTTCTATTTCTATTTTTGAGCATATTTAGAATAATTATTCTTTATTCAGTTTATCAAACATCAAACCCTCTTCAAGGGTTTTTTTCTTTTTGACAGCCTTGTTTCTTTTCTGAACATGATTGATAATTTCTTTTTCTTCATGGACATCATGATAGGTATGTTGAAATCTGGTCATTTATTGTCTCAACTGTACAAAGTAGATTTTTCTTCATCTCCATATTTTGTTGTTTTTGTTGCTGTTTCAGTCATAGTGACATTTCTGCAAGGAAATGATATAGTCTGTACATTTTCTCTAGTGCTTGTCTATGTAGACATCACTCAATATTTGCTTAAATATTCAGGAACAATGTTTCATTCATTTTCTGCTTTAGTTTTATGTGTTGCACTACATCTCTCTTCCTCGGGCTTTTATAGAACTGTCTCACCTTTAATTTTGTCAGCAGAATTGAGAGACTATTGTCCTAGTAGATCTTCCAAGAATAAAAGCATGCAGACTTCTAAGTCTGCAGGAACTAATTACAGTTTCACAAAGTCCCCGAAACCCATCTAATTTCTAAGGAACGTTAATTAGCTTTCTGTCATTATAACAAAATGTCAGAGGTGATCAATTTATTATGGGAAAATGTTCATTTTGGATCATGGTTTTGGGGGTTGGAGTCCATAATCAGTTGACCACAATGTTTTAAGCCTGTGGTGAGGCATAGTGTGATGAAAGAAGCATGTTGTAGAATCAAACCCAATGCACTGTACAGAGCAACAAAACAAAATAAACCACATAACAAGACCGAAGTGCACCCATTCTTCTATCCTTCAAGGGGGCATGGGTCACCAAAAGACCTCCCAGTGACCCCCATCTCTCCACCACGTCCCAGTAGCATCAATCTAGAAACAATCTATAAAACACATGCAAATTTAGGAGGCATTTAAGATACAACTTACATCACAAGGTATTCTCTTAGAAGTATTGACACAGCTTTTATTTACTCCACCTGTGATAATACTAATTCACTGTTAACAATCACCAGTGACAGGAATTATCTTGAGAGGGGAAAAATAGCTGAACAAGGTGAAAGTATGACATTACACTGTGAATGGACTTGTTCCAGAGAGTTGCAAGAGGATTCACACAGTGAAAATCCTCTGAGAAGTAGGACTGTGTAAGTTCTCAAATCCACTTTATCCCTTCTGTGATTGTAAATGTGAGAGTTTTTATAGAAATTATGTTTATAGGGTTTTCAGTGCTCAAGGCTATTACAATATTTGGAAGGGACAAATGGGAATAGGTCATTACAATACCACAAACTTTGCCATTACATATGCCCTGCGTGGTGGCACATGCTTGTAATCCCAGCACTTGGGAGGTTGGGGCAGGAGGATCATTGTGAGTTCAAGGCCAGCCTGGGCTACAAAGTGAGCTCAAAGCCATCCTGAACTACATAGTGAGACCCTGTCTCAAAAAGACAAAACAAAAACAAAAACAAAAGATGTTGCTATTATTACAGAGGCTTAGATTCTTTTCTTCAACAATGACCATCATCAGATTTTACAAGTATTTGATCATATTACATGATTCTGAAAAAAAAAATCAGTTTTCATATGGTCTTCCAGTCTTTGCTTTTATCAACAGGAAATTTAAATTACTGTTGAAGAGTGTCTTTTAGTGTATTCATTTTCACTGTTCTTCTATTTTTTTAATCTTCTAAGATGATTCTTTTCTTCTTTCTAGTCATTAAAAGTCTCCCCTGTGAGTACAGAAGAGTTGAATTATAGAAATTCTAATATCTTTTATTATACTACTCATTATGCATTTTTAGTAGCTCTATTAATATTCTTGTCTGCTAAAACTAGCATCTTTTTCATTTCTGGTCTTACTGCTCTTAATTGTTTTGCCTTCTGGTTCTGTGCGTATTACATGGGGAGCTCCTAGTGATTTTCGTTTAAGTGACTGACATTGTGATTTTACATTGTCAATTGATACTAGATTTTAATATGCTCTTTAAAAGCAAACTGATTGAGACATAATTCATATTACACAATTCGCCCACTTAATCTACAATTCATTGATTTGGTATAATCACGTAGATATACAATCAGTACCATTCTTAATTTTAGAGTATTTTTATTACCTCAAAATGAAACCTCTACCTTTTTTGGTTCTATTTATCATCATACACCTACTTCATCCTTTCTTTAAGCAGGCACTAAACAATTTTAACCATGTACATTTTTCTATTCTGCAATTTCAAATCAACAGAATGATAAAATATTTACAATTATCTGAGATGCTCATTTCAATTAGCCTAAGGAGCTCTAGATGATACAAGTTATAGCATGTACCATTATTTTATCATTTGATATAGTTGAATGATATTACATTGTATGAATATATCACACTGTTTATCCAATCACTTTGGATAGATAAAAATTATTTCACAATTATTTTATCCCTTAATTCATATTTTTCAAGTGCTATATTTCACAGTACCATCTCATTCAGCAATTAAATACAATCAAAAGTTATAAAATTTCCCAGAACTTGGGAGGCTGAGGTAGGAGGAGCATTGTGAGTTCAAGGCTGGCTTGGGCTACAACACAAGCACAAGGCCGGCCTGAGCTACACAGTGCAACCCTGCCTCAAAAAACTAGGGCCTGGAGTCTGGCTCAGTGGCTTAAGTGCCTGTCTGGCAGGCATGAGTTTCTGAGTTTGATTCCCGGTACCACAAAAAAAAAAAAAAAAAAAAAAAAAAAATTTAGAAAATTTGATCTTTAATGTCTACTGTTTTTATTCTTTTGTTTTGCTTCATAATCAATCTAGAATATATCTTGTCAAATTATATATATTATTCACCTATAATCACCCAACTATCCAATACTTATCTTTTGTAATTATGTTCATTTTAACTGTTATTTTACAGAAAAACTTCAAAATTATTCTGGCTTACATTTTACTATTTACACATGTATAAAGAAAATAAATTTTTCATAAGATAGATACATTTATTGTTACTTACATTTAACAATGTATACTTGTATTGAAACAACACACGTTGTCTCTTAATGAGGACAATGTATAAGTCTGGGTTTTGGGGGATTTTTTTTGGACTTTTTGTTGTTGTTGCATTTTTTGTTTTTGTTTTTTATCTTTTTGAGACAGAGTCTCACTATGAAGTTAAGGCTGGCCTTGAGCTCACTTTTTAGCCTAGAGTGGTTTTGAACTCGCAGTGATCCTCCTGCCTCAGCGTCTGGAGTGCTAAGATTACAAGTGTGTACCACCACTCCATGCTTATTCTATTATTCCTGATTAATTAGTTCAAATTTCTGATTGCAGTGCAATAGTGTATTTCAATAGACATTGTTTTTTAATATTGATCTTGGATAAATCTTTTACAAAAATCATTAGAAACTAGCAAGTCTGGTGATTTTGTTACTGGCATTTTGTCTACAAATTTTTTGCTTACTTTATTGTGCAAAATGACTATATATTATTATATGAGAAACTATTTTGAAACATTTTTCTTTCCTCACATCTGAAATGATATGAGATATTTAACTGGTGATAGCAAGTTTATTTATTTGTCCAATCTTTGATTAGTAGATAATATATATGAATAAAACATTCATAAATTATACTTTCTATTTTTCTTAAACTTTTGCCTATTCAAACTAAGATAAATTATGTAAACTAAGTCAATATTTATTTTATTAATATTTGTGAATTAAATATAACAATAAATTCAGATTACTCACCATGTTTATTAGTATGCTAATATTACAAGTGAATATAATAATGTAGTTAGAAATACAGGTTTTAATTACTATGAACATTGATTTATGATAATTTATTAAATATTTGCTATTTTAAAGGAAAGATTTTAATAAACAATTAGAGTAATTCTATTTTATTTTCCCCTAAAATAAAATATACTGAAAAAAATCTATTTTAATTTTTATGACTTACTTCTTGTACTCTTTGAAAGCCTAATGTTTACCTTTAAATTCCAGAATATTTCATGACGGTCTTACTGATATTGATTTTTTTATTCTTGAAAGTTAAAACCTCAAAAAGTTTATTAAAGTCAGCAATTTAGTACGTGATGTGAAATTTGATTATGTTTGGAAAGTATAAATCATATCCTTCTACCTAGTGATTCTGTTAATTGATAGCACATTAATTTCAACCACAAACCATTTTTTTTTCTTGTGATCCTGGTGATGGAACCTAGGCATTGTGAATGTTAGATCAGTGTTTGATCACTGTAATATACCCTTGACCCTTATATCAATTTTAATTTTATTCATATGGGAGATAAAAAAATCTTTTCTAACCTTGATGTAATAAAAAGTTGGCAACACTTTAACTATCATGAAAATCATTTTTATTAAACAATGTATCATTTTTCAATGTTTGTAATACTATTTATGTACACTTCTAATCGTGTAATCTTTTCAAAGTCTTGTTGAGTAATATTTTGGTAACATTTCCAAGCCTTTGTAGACTGACTACCTTGACTAAGATGAAAAAACTAAAACTAGAGATATGAAAGAAGCCTACTTAAACTTATTTATAGCTTAGAAATTAAACTGGGATTGTAAAGAAAATTGTATTATCTCATTAGATTTATACAAAGCTGTGAAAGTACTACCTTTGTTTTCAAGTTCATTTCATATCTGTAACCCACCTGGGATTTCCATTAGTTTTTTATTAAGACTTTCGGATTGGAGGAAAGAGAAATATATATATATATATATATATATATATATATATATATATATATGTTTTTGCTTGTGTCCCTTTATCTCCAATTGGGCCTCCCTTTCTCTTCTTCCTGCTCACTGGTTCCATAACTTTTCAAGCAACCCTTCCACCAGTACTCCACTCCAGATATAAATATGATATCAAACAAGTTCTATCTCTTTTCTTCTTTTATTTGCTACTTTTTGATTTTTCTGTTTTATTTCTAAACTATAATATTCCCTTTCTTCTTTAGTTTTCCTTTCATCATTCTCTATATCACTTCTTTCTTTTACTATATGAAACTTTCTGGGTTATTAAAACAAATCATTAAATTTTTAAAGCAAGTTTTAAATTACATGATATACTGTTGACCCTGTATATGTTGTTATAACCAGTGGTAATTCTTGCCTTGCAGCACAATGACCTTCAACTGATTCTACTATGTTGAGTTGGTTCTGGAGGTGTATAAATGCTGAAATGTAATTAAAACCAAGGTATCATGACAGGAAAACATACTCTAACTAATGAGAGTCTTGAGTAGCAGCAGGGCTTTTTCACCTTTTCTGATCTTACACACTCAACACAAAACCGATATAAATGTGAGCATACACAACAACAGGATTCATTCAAAAACTATTAGCTCCTCCAAAAGTGATCTCACAGGTACTGAGGTAGAGAAAGTCAAAGGCATATGACTAAAATACTAAATGGTTAAATGTTTAAATATGTAAAAGAGGAAACAAATTAACAAAATCCATATAACTTCTGAACTCAGATAGGATGTTACATGACACTACAAAATCCCTTCATATTTGAGTTAATCTTGTACTAGTTGCAACTGAAAACGATTCTGACAACAGAACTGATTTAATGTTAACAATGTTAATCTGCTAGAACTTGCCAAGGTGGTTTGTTTTCAAATAAATTTTATTTTCTAAAAAAACCCAAAGGGACACAGAATTAATCAGTAAAATACACCACATGATCAAAGAACACAAGATGATTAAACAGGTAATATAAACCATGCATGGTGGTTTTAATTCAGAATTGGAGCTCAAGAAATTAAGCAGAAATTTTGGATATAAAATTACAAGTGAGATTATGATCAGTAGAAATAACAATTGTGGGAGCAAGTCAGAACTAGAAGATGAGATTGATATAGTGAGTCAGGTACTGAGTAATACCCTAAAAATCACATCACAGTGGGATTAGTGTGGTGGGGCAAGCCTGTAATCCCAACACTGGGGAAGCTGAGGAAGGAAGATCACCAAGAGTTTAAGGCCAAACTGAACTATATAGTGAGACCTTGTCTTAACAATTAAATAACTAAATAACTAAATAAATAAATGGAAATTGGAAGAAAGTGCCACTAAATGACTCAGAAAGACAACCTAACAGTGTATGTTTAGAAAATACTGGAAGATAACACAAAGGTTATAAAATTTTATTAACTAAAATCATAGCCAAAATTATTTTTCAAGTAAGAGAATACATTCAGTTTCCACGTAAACATGGCAACAGAACCCCAGATATCCCAGCTCAGTGAAGAACTTCTCCATGACACTTAATTATCAAAACCCCAGATATCCAGTCAGAAGAGAGAATAGTAAATGATGTGGGAGAGACTTATAAGAGCTTATCATAACAGCAGATTTCTCAGCATAAACCTTACAGGAGAGAAGTGCTTGTAATAAAGTTTTCCAAGTCCTAGAGGCAAAAATACTCCAGCTCAGATTCATATTGTCTCAGTTACTTTCTTGTGACTGTGACAAAATACCCAACACCAACAAGTTAAAAGAGGAAAGGTTAATTTTAACTCACAGCTTTTAGGGGTTTTAGTCCATAATAGTGAGACTTCAGAGCAAGGTGGCATGGCAGAGAAAAAAAGAGTCTGTGTCCTGGCAGACAGGAAGCAGCAGCTATCAAAGGAGAAGGAGAAATTTACACTATACAAGGCCACACTCATAGTGACCAGTTTTCATCTCTGGAAATCTCACCTAAATGTAAACACATCAGTGGACTAATCCAGTATCACACACTTGAAGACACAGGAATAGCAAGGATTTCCACAGCAGAACCCCAGTTACAGGAGATATAATACCAAAAATGAGAAAATGGGATTATATAAAAATACAATTCTTGTGGTAGCGCAAAGGAAACAGCCAACAGAATGTGGAGACAGTCTTCAGAATGGCAAAAGATTCCAGCTACTCATTTTCAAAGGAATAATACCTAGAATTTATAAAGTATTCAGAAATAGATCACATGAATTCAAAAAATAAAACAAAACGGGCAATTAGAATAAACACTTCTCAGAAGAAGTGCAAAAGTTTAACAATAACTGAAAATAATGGCCAATATCTTTGACCATTAGAGAGATGCAATGGAAACATCACTGAGAAATCTTCTAGCTCTGATAAGAAAGGCTATTACCAAGAACGCAAAAAACAGCAGATGCTGGTAAAGTTGTGAGAAAAAGTAAATCTCTCTATTTTGTAGGTAGGATTGCAGACTAGTATAAATACTGTGAAAATTAATGTGGAGATTTTTCACAACCTAGAATTAGAAATTCCACTGGGCCCAGTTGTGTATCCTGGGTATCTTCCCCACAGACTTAAAGTCATCACATTACAGGGATATCTGGCTTCATACCAAGCAGCACAACACACAATAGCTAAATTATGGAAGGAGATATATATTCATAAGGTGAATGGTAAAAGGAAATGGGAACTATATGTAGCAGAGTACTACTCGGTCATTTCCAAAGATAAATTTGAGTTATTTGTAGGAAAATGAATGGACTTTGAGACCACAATGTTTAAATAAATCAGATATGAGAAGCTAAATATCATGTGGTTTCTTTCCTATGAGAGATCAAAGATATAAAAAATTTAAAGAGCAAAATGAAAGAAAGATGGTAGAAAACTGATAGAATATATGAAGATGTGAAAGGATCTAAGAAAAGAGAGAGAAAGAGGAGGGCATAAAAAGATACAGTAGAAATGATCACGATGAAATATATATTTGAACCAATTCCCTAAGGTAAGTGTAATTACTGTGCATTGCGAATGCATACTAACAATAAACTTTTATTATAGAACATTGCTTCGCTTTTTAAAAATAATCAATAGTGATTATCCTGAGAAGTAAAACGTTTTCTCGTTATTTTTATTATTCAGTACTTTGATTTTCTTGGTTTGTTTTTCTCATGATTGTAGTTGGAGAAATGATCACAACCAAAATATGGAACCACGTACACGTAATTTCACAGACCATCTTGAGTACCTTGCGATGCGTGCTTAATTTCTGCTAGACTGGTTCTCTTCTAAGTTCTTCTGGAGTATTTAATGGTACTCATAGTTAAGAACCCTGCTGTGATTTAATTCTTTTACATACTAAGATTAAGATGACTTCCCTTTGATGAGTATCTCCAGCATCTTGACACATTCACGTGAGTTTCCTTTTTCTTTTTCCTTTTTTTTTTCAGCACTGAAAGTGAAATTCATAGACATCATACTGCTGAGCTGTTTCCCCAGTCCTTTGTAATATTTTTGACACAGAACTTTAACTTGTCCAGGTTGATCTGGAAATCAAACCCTTCTGTTTCAGCCTCATTAATTGCTGGAAATACAACAAGGTGCCACCATGACAGCTTATATTTAGTTTTATTGTTGAGTGAATAAATTATAAATCATTAGTCCTTTTGAGTTGACATAATTTTAGTTTAGAGTCTATGATTGATAAGAGGGGAAAGGGTAAATTTCAGTTCTCTCCTTCTCTCTCTGGTGAGATTACACTTGTAGGCAAACTTTTTAGCTGGAAGCAGCTGTTTTGCCTGTTTTTTAGTTTTCTAGTTTTCTTACTGTGTAATGTTTCTCTTAAATATCTTTATCAATGAGTGTGAATGATCATCATACTTCTCAGTGGCCACTGACCCCGAGGTTTTTAGCACTGCAGCTGTGTGCACGCATGTGCGTGCGCACGTACACACACACACACACACACACACACACTCACACGTTTACTAATAATTTCTAGAATTTTTTAAATAAAAAGTAAAGGGTAATGAAGTAAACTCATTAAGTGCTACCTGTTACCAAGCATTAGAATTCTTAAATTTATTTTCTCAGTTTTGCCCAGAGCAACAAAATATTAGTGCTATTTTTATTCATCTGGTAATACAAAGTGTCTCAATTTCATTCTAAATTTATTGGAAAACGGTGCCTTCTATGCACTGATGTTGAGCAGAGTGCTTATACCAGCAAATTATACCAAACTTTAGATTGGAAAAAAAAAACAGTGGTATGGGGCAAGAAAAAAAAGAGAAAACTTTGTTCTTTAATTTTTCAAAATGTCTTTCTTTTAAACAGTTATTCAGGATGAATATCCACTTTTTCATGTGATATGCTAATTTGAGTGTTCATTACAGGATATTGTTTATGTAGTTTGAAAAGTACTTGGGAAGCATTACATGACAGCTGTCTTCTTAATACTCTCACAGAAATTAGTTCTTCTATTTCAGGAAACTCTCCCAGTGATCCCAATACAGCTCCATAAATAAATATGTAAATCTATTTCAGAATCATCCACAGACTGTGTATTATAGATGTCTGTCTGGATTCAAAGTATTTGCTTGCTAAAATATATACCTACATACAAAGATAATATGCAAATGGTTTAACTTGATATAATTGAAGTAATTAAAACTAATGATGCAATAAAAATAAAAGACAGGTAGACATATGCGAAAAACTTATTCACAGTAATAACCGTTTTGAAATTAAATTTTCCTCAATAATGTTAACACTTTTCATTAAAGAACTCAAAGTTATTCACTAATTTAAATATTTACATTATGAGGCAAACATCTGCTTGTAATACTGTTGATTTTTACCATCTTAATACTACTCATTGAGTAAATGTCTTCAACAAATGGAGTCAAACTAGACACAAAAACCAGAATAATAAAATTGCCATTTTTGAGTAATGGTTGTGAATGTTATTACATGTTAAGTAATATATTTTATAGACTAACTATACCTGTACAAAAGATAGATATGAATTCTCTGCTGCAAATATAATTTTAAATTATTTAATAGTAAAGTAAAGCATTTATAACACTATCAGTAAGTTTTAATTACTTGGTAGTTGTTATTTAAATAGAAAAAGAAACAGGCTCTAAATCAGTGTTTCTTGGCTTTCTGTTGCAATTTTTCAGTAATTGATAATGCTAATTTTCTTTGTGGACTATAAGTTGTATATATTTATATGTTATTGGAAAACGACTACCTCCACTCACACCTACAAGCAAATTGTACTGAAATTTTGACTCCTAGAAGTAGTTCTACATGAAAATCATTATTTTGCAAACTTGAGAAATTTAAAAATCAACTCCTTGATATATTATTTTGATATTTCTGTATTTTCATTTTTTGTGAAGTAACATTTTCGCATACTAACAAAAGTAAATTCTGCTTAAATAAAATCACTCAAAACTTTTTTATGACAATATTATCTTTTTTATTTTATAGTAAAATGTAGTAATGAACTTTGTGAGCCTATATTTTTTACATTACATATAATTGATACAAAGTGGTTCCACATTAAATGAAGAAAAATTTCATGCTTTGAATACATACATAATATTATTATCAGTTGTATTTAATAAGCAAAATTCATAAAAATGTGCTTATTAGATGAAAAGTGTGATTCATATTTACTCGCAGCGGGTATTTTGATAGTTCAGTTTGGTTGAATTAGTGCATTGGATTGCCATTCAATAGGTTCTACAGAAGTATTTTTAAAAACAAGTGATTTAAAACAGATTTTCATGAAGAATTTCACCTTTTTGGGTGAAAAATCCAGCAAGATTTCATTGGCACATTAGAAAATAACATCTTTATATCAACATTAGAAAGAAATAATGTTAAAAATTGTGGATATGAGAAGTTTTAAACAATTGAACTTTGGTAAAGAACATTTGCAGCATAGTTCAGAGTAAGTTGAAGTGCTCTATTAATTTTCATAAATCCATTTAGTCAGTCGGTTTCTAAAACCATAAAAAGCACATTGATATAGTTTTGTTCAATCAAATATGCTCCCATGATTATGAGTAGTTTTTAGTATTATTGATATTTTGTATAGTAGCTCCAATTCTCAATTAGCAATGTTCCTAATTTTCTACCAGAAATATTCAGTACAATTAGACATTGAACAAAACAGAATATTTTTATAAACATACTTATCAGAATATTATTAAATGCTTTCATTTTAATTAGTACATCCATTTCCATAGAGTGATGAAAGAGTTAATAAAGAATGTAATTTCAAGTGCCCCTTATGAATATTTTAATTAATTGGCATGTCATATTCATTCATTTAATAAGAAAGTTAACTCAAATAAGAAAGTTTATAGCGTTATCATTATTGTTCACAGATTTTTATACTCAACTTCTTGACTGAGACTTTAACTCTCAATATCACTTTCCTCAATATGTTTGTATTCTTGAAGAACCAATAAAGCTATGACTTACTTTAAAAATATTTTTTTTTTTTTTTTTTTTTTGGCATCGGGGATCGAGCTCACAACCTCGCACCTGCCTGACAGACGCGTAAGCCGCTGAGCCAAACTCCCGGCCCTGGTTTTTTGAGGCAGGGTCGCACTGTGTAGCTCAGGCTGGCCTTGCGCTAGCGTTGTAGCCCAAGCCGGCCTCGAACTCACAACGCTCCTCCTACCTCAGCCTCCCGAGTGCTGGGATTAAATTTAAAAATATTTTTGTGCATTAAGAAGCAATGTCTAAATATCAAAAACTGTTTCAGTCCCATTTTATCTCCATTTTTCTGAACGTTCTGTCTTTATCCTGTTTTTCTGACATTATTTTATGGTATCATCTTTATTCCTGTCCAAATCATGCTCTTGATTTTTTTAGCTATTTCCTACTTACTTTACACTGATCTTGCCTAGGAATCATTTGCCTAATTCTCTATTTTCATTTTCCACTATACCATCTATATTCTTACTTTCCTCACACCTTTATTCCAGGGTTTATGGGTCTCCTGCCTTCTAGACAATGACTTCTTGTACAAAACATAGTTACACAAAGCTCAATGGCTTTGCATATGTGTACATGTACATGTGTGCATAGCTTCTTAATAAAACTAGCATACATAATTACATGTTTAATTGAAATATATATATAAACCTATCGAATATCATTTCCTTGCATTACACTCAGTATATGATGAAACATTTCATTTTATTTGAAGAAATGAAAAACAACTTTCAAAAATGCAAACATGTTTTAAAAATTAGCATCAGATCATGATTATACCATCAATTCATTCCATGCTTTTTGATAAGGTATATGATGTTGTTCATAATTGAATCCATTCTTTATGAAATATTTTAGTTTATCCAAAAATTTGAAGCATATTTAAAGATATTGTGATACTAATAAAAATGTTTCATGGTAATAAGCTGAAGAAGGATTATAATTATAAAATTTGCAGAAATAGAATGTATTTCAAAATGTATATAATTTTATGCAGACTATAGAAGTTAGTATTGCTTACTGTTTGGGAACTTTTTAAGGCAAGATAAGAATAAGTTTGTGTGCTAGATCTTAAAGTATTTCTCAATCAAATTGTAGAAAGAGTACACTTATGTATACAACCAAAAGGTCACAGGACAGTAATTCAATTCATGTGGCCCATAATTAATATTGCAAAATACTCTTCCTCCATTATCTGAGCACATACCTACCACCACCATAATCTTGAAAATAAGAGAGAAAAAATTCCCTTTCTATTTACCAATAGTTCCAAACTAAAAGACAGGAAGCATGATCAGAAGACAAGTTTAAGATTCACTGGCATGAAATGATTTTTGGTATGTAACATGTTTTGCAAATGAAAACCAAGGAAGTCAGCTCTATATTAGCTACTGAAGGAACTGAAGAGAATATTCCTCACAGATCATGAAAACCAACTGAAAATTTTTTCTGGGTACACTAAAGCAAGCTTTTTTAATAGTCCTGTAATACTCACAAAGTTGCATGATCCTTAAGGTCTTCTCACTTGTACTAAATGAACTCATGTTAAGTTAAAACAAATTTTTTTTTTGAGACAGTGTGTTCCTATGTAGCTCAAGCTGGCCTTAAACTTGCTCATGTAGCCCAGGCTGGCCTCGAACACAATCCTCCTGTCTCAGCCTCCTGAGTGAAGTTAAAATGCTTTGTTTCCCTATGTTCCCTTAAATATAGTTCTGTTTATAATCCTTCAAAAGCTCATTACCAGCCGGGAGTGGTGGCGCACGCCTTTAATCCCAGCACTCGGGAGGCTGAGGTAGGCGGAGCGTTGTGAGTTCGAGGCCGGCTTGGGCTACAACGCGAGCGTAAGGCCAGCCTGAGCTACATAGTGCGACCCTGCCTCAAAAAAAAACGAGGGCTGGGAGTTTTGCTCAGTGCCTTAAGCGCCTGCCCTGGCAGGCGCGAGATTGTGAGTTCAAGCCCCGGTGCTGAAAAAAAAAAACAAAAGCTCATTACCTGTTCTGTTTGAAACCTACCTGCTCTGTTGGCTGCAAATACCAATTATTTTCTGATGAATTATAAAACTGGTTTCCAGGCCTGTCCATTATTCCATCCAGTCAATCACATCTTTAGAATTATTCTTGAGTAGTGAATGGTACTTTTACAGTAGGAAAAAGAGAAGGAGCGTATTCCAAATAAATTATTCTTCCTCAAGTTTTATGTCCTGTTTTGTTTTTATGTCAGTTATTTGTGCCATTATTCTTATGAAAGCTCAAATCCATAATACTGCTTTTTGCTATCTACATGTTTATATATAAAATCTCTTTCTTAATGCAATTTAAGATTGCACTTCTATATTGATTTGATCATGACACACTGTACAAGTGTATAAAATTATCACTCTCTACTCATATAATTGTACAACTAAAATAATAGTAACAAAAATAAATATGTAAGACAATTCCTTATTTTGTCCTATAACCAGTTATCACATTGTCTTCAAATTTTTTGTGATTCCAAGACTGCTCCTTTCCTATGAAGTTTGCGAAAATGGGTTCTTAACTATCTCTCTGCCCAAACTCTCTGTCCTCACTTATATTCTTAAAAGGAATCATTTCATTTGGCTCTTAAAAATACAGTTATTCACACCTGTTTCCAGGAGTTTGACTTGTTTTTAAGCAGAACTACATATATAAGAGGTCAAAGCATATGCAAGTACAACACTGTATTTTTCTAGATAAGTGCTTTTTTTTGTTCACATGTTTTATATATTGCTGCTGTAAATAACATTGCATAACACTGGACTATTTACACGAAACATGGGCTTGCCATCTTCTTGTAATGGCATTTTCTTGCCCTTAGATTACAGAAGATATAATCAGAAAACCTCAAAAGAACCTGATTTTCATGGCAATATAAAAATTGTGATTGGAAAATTAATTATTTTGTGGGAAGAACATGAACAGACTTAAGTAAAAAGGGTAAATAACAAAATTTATTACTTAGTTGATCACATTTTCTCCATCTGTTTCATTATATTACAAACCTGCTTAATTTGCTTTTTAAATGCTAGCTAACAGCTGGTCTAAAGGTTTTCATAGTTTTTTTTTTGCCTAGGCCAAGATTTATATGTTGCCTTTTAAAATGCATTCTGTTTAAAATAATGAAAATAATACTATTTGATGCTCAGATAAAAAATAAATTGTACACATTGTTATAAATATATGTTAATTTTGCTATTTACCTAGACTGATAAAAATCAAGCAGAGTGCTGTATTTTGCTGGAGATAAGAAGCATGCCCAAAATATACACTTGCCATATCATAAATTGAAATTTTTTTTTAAACAAACAATTAAAAAAAACAACAAAAGCAAAATGGCAATGGCAACAAAAACAGGAAACAATGGCGATATAAAATTTCGAAACCAGATGATAGGAATTTAACAATTGTTGACCTCAAAATAATTAGTTGTTTGCTTCTTGATTTTTGTTTTTTCTCTTTAAAACAAAAATAGAAGCATTTAAAAACTTTCCGCTATCAAAGTGAACATTAGCAATATTTTAAAGTTGGAAAAAGTCTTAAAAATCTTATATATGCCTGGCGTGGTGGCACATGCATTTAATCCCAGCACTCGGGAGGCTGAGGCAGGAGTATTCTTTTGAGTTGGAGACCAACCTGGGCTACAAAGTGAGTTCAAAGTCAACCTGAACTACATAAGACCCTGTTTCAAAACATAGGGCCAGGGGTTTAACTCAGTTGCCTAAGTGCCTGCCTGGCAAGTACAAGTTTGTGAGTTCAATCCCCGATACCAAAAAACAAACAAACAAACAAACAAATATACCAAAAAACCTTGTACCATTTGGAGAACTGTTTCCAGAATATCTTTTTGAACAATAGTATATGAAATAAAATAGTACAGTATAGTTAATTATTTTTATATTTTAAAACATCTTCTTGGACAAAAATATTAAAATTATTCTTATGATTATAAAATTTCCATGCACTGTAAATTTGTTAGAAATTCCTCTCCTAGAGTTTTTGACATACATGAAGTAAGTGATAAGCTCATGAAATATGCTAGTAATTTATAAGATGAGCATCTATGATTCTAGGATCTTTTCAGACTACTTCAGCAGAATACAAAGTAATTAGAGGTTCCCAATAATAATGCAATTGATACAACAGTGTTTTATATTACATACCCAAAATTTTATAGAATATTATAGCATTCATCATATTGCTTTGAAATAAAAATTTTGAACATGTTTTTTAAAATAAAATATCTATGATGTTTATTAATTTTTGCAAATTCTAAATCTGTCTGTGGTCTTGGAAACCAGAATTACTGGAGATTTAGGTTTTAAACTGTTTGATGTTGGAATCCCTGTCCCCGACTATAGAGCTTAGAGCTCAAACGATGGGAGCTGAGAGGGTATTGCGTACTGCCCAGCCCTGAGGACTTCAGTTGTCTGATTTTGGAGAGAACCTTCTGCACCAGGCAACACAGTTTAAAGCTACGTACAGCCTAAGGTAGGATTCTTGATCTTGTACCTATGGTTTTAAAACATGCTTAAATAAAAGGAAGCATGTCTTTTTTGTTTTTTCTGTCTGTTGTCACACAGTTAAGATGTCACATTCATTCCATACTCTCTGCTATTCTGTATTGTTCTTTTACACAAAGCTGAACTTGGATGGTCTCCTCTTTAGTAGTGTCATTATTATCAGCAGAACATTTTTCCATTCCTCAAATAAAGCATTTTAGATACCTAGATTTAAAATTTGAATAAAATTGATTTTCTTTGATATTTCTTATTCAATGGCTTCCACAGTTTATTTATGAATTTGGGAATAGATTTTCTCATGTCTCTGAACTACAATTTTAACCTACCATTGTGGGTATTTTAATAAAGACTTTCTATGTACTTTAGTTTGTGATTCTCAGTTGTGGCATTTCAGAGAAGAGATTTAGCCTCTATCAATATGCTTTAAAAGTAGCTATCAGCATTAACCTGGCAAAGAATCTTAACTCGGCTACCATAGCACCTTTTCTATTCCAGTAGTGATGCAATAAGAACAGCAACGGGAAGACAGGCAATGAAACTGCAACCGCTACAGAGTTGATGTCCTGGTATTAAAAGTATCTAGATTATCTTGTTATCTGGCTTTCAAGAAAGAGACAATAAAAATAATGAATTTCTTTGGAAAAGAGAATATAACTGCTGCATGAAAAATAGGCAGAAACCATTTCTCATTGTCCAGGTAAAACTTGAGAATATATGGCATGAGATTCTAATTCTATAAGTCCTTAATGTGAACTTGACTTTAGCTGAACATAATTATGTCTACTTCAAATTGTACATTTCCTATTTAGATAAATATAGTTTATGGAAAAAGAGTAAGTGTCACAAGTGATTTCCATGAATCATACCAAATTCAATGTAAATCTATGATTGAGGCAAAATTCTCTGGTTCATAAAGAGTGAATTATATTTCTTTGTTATCTACCTCCATAAACAGTGTTATTATTATTATCATTATTATTGCTGTTGTTCTTTTTCAGTGTGTCTGTTACCCTCCATGATAGGCATTCAAAATTATGTCAACAGTGATTTACTGTAGGAATCAATCAATAAATAAACAAATTTGTTTCATTAATGTCAAAGAAGAAGTACTGAAAGAAAAACAAAATTGTTGAAGGATTTGTCATTTAGGCAGTTTCAAGTAATCTTAATTAAATCACTTAATGAAACAGGGATGGTGTGACCAAAATTTGACCAAATAATTTGCATAACAGATGCTTAAACAGGAGACAGGAACGTTGGCTTCTATTTCTAAAGACTTAAATAAGAAAGAAAGAAAGAAAGAAAGAAAGAAAGAAAGAAAGAAAAAAGTGTGCAATGATTAGAAAAAAGATATGTAGGAATCAAAGAAAAAATGTTAAAAAAGGATATGTTAATGAAATAATCATTCCAGGAGATGAATTATTTTCTTGCAACATGCTAGGTATGATACCAAGTAGAAGAGGCAGTTGTAATTAACTTTTACCTTTGGTAAGCTTCCCTGGAAACAGAACCTAAGATATCTGTACAAGTCTGTCACAAAGGAAATATTTTTAGAGAAACAGTTAAGAAAAGAAAATAAGCAAGGTAGAAGAAAAGTCCATCACATTATGACCTTCAGTAAAGTTGGAGCCTTATGCTAGATTTGAAGGAAAATGAATGATAAAAATTCAAACTCAGAATTTTATTCCTAGAAAAGGAGGGAGGTTTTAATATTCTTGCATTATTAAGTCTCTATCTAAAAGAAATCCAAAGAAGACATTAACTCCACCAAAATAATCGTATTTGTGGAAAGTGATTCAATCATAGGGGAATTATACTCATGCGTGGATTTATCCATGAATGACTTAAATAACTGAATGTGCTTTTAGATGGGAATTCAGATGGAAGATGGGTCTCTGGAGTGTGATCTGGAAGGGTGAATATTTGTCTGTGGCTCCTCCCTCTCTTTGCTTCTTAGCTGTCCAGAAATGAGCAGCTGCCAGGCACACAGGCTCTTCTTTAATCCTGTGTCTGCATTGTAACAAGTCAATCTTGGGCAGGAAACTCTGGGTCAAATCAAACCTATTCTCTTTTAAGTGTCAGTATTGTGTTTTTGGTCTCAGTGATGACAAAAAGGGACTAAGACAGATTTGGGTACCAGGAGTAGGGTGATTATTACGATTGTACTTGACCATGTGATTTGGAAGCCTTTGAAATTGGCTTATAGAAAGAGTTTGGCAAGATTGGAGATACCAGGTAGAGAAAACAGAATTCTTAAATTGAGCTTAGTGGGTGGTTCTCACTGCAGCTCAGAAGACCAGAATGCTGGTAGAAATGCAGTCAGTAGAGATTACACACAGGAGGGTTTTTGTTGAGAACCAAAACTCCATTGGCACCAGCCATGGTGTCATACATCTATAATCCCAGAACTCAGGAGGCTGAGGGAGGAGAATCATTGTGAGTTAAAGGCCAGTTTGAACTACAAGATGAGACTGTCTCAAAACAAACAAATTAAACAAAACAAAACAAAACAAACAACAAAAACCTCCACTGGTAGTTGCACTAGGGTCCATGTGTATTACACCATAGCTGAAAATTAGACTTCATTTTGCCCATGTCATCAGACTTTACAGGAGACTGATATTAACTGCAGCAGACTAAATAATCTGGTAGAGAAAATTTCAACGCACTCCAACATTCAGGCTCTAGTACTGGTACTTTTGGTTGCCCTCAGTCATATTTATAGTAGGAATCAGGTACATAAATTCACTTGAAATAATTTCAGTTTCAACAGAGACAAAGCACCTACAAAGAAGGGTCAACGGAAAGCATGTTTACCGGAAAGGCCAGTACTAAAAAAGAAGCCAAATATTTTGCATAAGGAAAGCATAAAAGAAAGCATGAATCACATCCTATCCTTCTCAAACTCAACCATGGAAAACTACAAGTCTTTCAATGCAAAGTTTGGCCCCCTACTTGAAAAGGGGCGCCCAGGGAACAGGTTTTCCAGGACTCCTGTTTTAGAAGTCTTCCACCCATGCACTCGAAGTCTTCTGTAGCTATGGCGCAATCCTATAGGGGCAAAGGCTCCTCAGTTTTTTATGTTCACTTCTGGCTACAATTTGCCCCAAGTGCTGGACATGGTACTACAGGATATGTTTGTTCTACTTGGTTTCCATTTTGGTTTGGTTGGATGCTTTTCTATCTTCTTATTTCTACCTTTGGGTGTGGCAATGTTTACACTGTGTCATCGTTATGTTAAAAGTTTGTAACTTTAGTTTTGAGTTTTGAGGGGCTGATAGCCAGGAGTTTGTTTTGAGTCTCCGAGGGGACTTTGGACTTGAACTTTTCAGCAGTGATGAAACTGTCAAGGGTTTGGCAATCTTCGAGACGGACTAAATGCATTTTTTATAATGAGATGATTATGAGTTATTAGTTTGAGTCTACACTCCCCCACACACACACACACCAAGCCTTCTTTGTCTGGAGAATGACAAGATCATAGGCGCACTATACCCATCAGTTTCTTCATCCGCTGATGCGATCACTCGCTGCGTGTGCAGTAGGCAAGTGCACCCTAAGACAGACACGAGTCAGTGGAAGCGTGGTCAGGGAAAGTGCATTCTTCTCACCTGGCCCCTTGGTGCTGTGCGAGGACAACTTTTCCTTCATCATGCCTCTCTACCATACTGTTCTACCTTAGCGCCTGCTGCCTCTAAGCCAAAATAAATCTCTCCTCCTTCACAGTGTGGATGCTGAGTCATTCGTCCCTGTGATGAGAAGGTGGTGAAGGCAGACAGGAAATCGCTTCCAGACCCTGTGGAACAGCTAAACAAACGAGTATAAAGAATCGGAGAGTTTCTTTTTGTGGAAAACTAAAAGCGACAATTGCAACTTTGGCTTGCTGCAGTTTCATATTTTCCCTTTTGTTTCAGGGGTAAGAGATAGATTTCAATATATATTCTTGGAAGGGTAGTATAAAAACTTAACACAATTAGGTTTTGATGACTTTTGTTAGCTAAAATGAGTAGAATATTACTTTATCTGTTGATTTAGTCTAAGAATATAAATGAAAGACACAAATAGTAGTACAATATGTCAAAAGCTAATATATTCTTATATATATCATATGTACCCTGTGTATCTACACATCCTTATATCTTTTTTTTTTTTTTTGGTACTGGGGATCAAACTCACAACCTCATGCCTGCCAGGCAGGTGCTTAAGCTACTGAACTAAATCCCTGGCCCTATTTTTTGAGACAGGGTCTCACTATGCAGTTCAGGCTGGCCTTGAACTCACTTCGTAATCCAGGCTGCTCTCGAGCTCACGATGATCTTCCTGCCTCAGCCTCCCCAGTGCTGGCACTGAAGGCATGAGCCACCACACCTGGCTAACATCTGTGTAACTATATGTG